>CAUYLG010037774.1:0-30153 GCA_963573385.1 Cacajao melanocephalus
GCCTGTAATTCCAGCTACTCAGAAGGCTGAGGCAGGAGAATTGCTCAAACCTGTGAGGTAGATGTTGCAGTGATCCAAGATCACGCCACTGCACTCTAGCTTGGGCAATAGAGCAAGACTCTGTCTCAAAAAAAAAAAAAAATCCAGCCAGGCATGGTGGCTCGAGCCTGTAATCCAAGCACTTTGGAGGCCAAGGTGGGCAGATCACCTGAGGTCAGGAGTTCAAGACCAGCCTGACCAACATGGTGAGACCCCATCTTAAAAAAAAAAAAAAGTCAACATTCCCTTCTCATAGTGATTCAGGCTCCAACATGACCTCATCTGTCCAATCAACTACTAAAACTCGAAATCTTACCGGGCTATAATTTCATCTAAACTTGGGAGACACATTTATACTAAGATATGAATGATAGCCTTGGAACCCATCCCAGGTGTTGCTTTGCTAAAAGAAATTGCTTTCATTCACAAAAATGTGCTTTTGTCTTAATTTCAATAAAGAAATTCAGGTACCTCTAAAGGAAAATATTTTGGGAAAGGAGGCTCTCAGCCTACCTTCAAATCCTCATGCTAAAACCAACCACACTAATTTTATGAACCTTACAATGACTTAATCAGTGTGTTAATGGACACTCACATGTATTCTCCCCATTACTGCTAAAATGAACATCCCAAAAGGCAAATCCGTGTCATCCCCCTACTTAAAATCCATCACTAGCTTACTATTGCCTATGTGATGGAAGCTCCTCGTTACAGAGCTGAAGGTTCTTCTCAATGAGGTTCCCACTTCTGACTCCCCTAAACCTGTTCTGATGTCTAGCTTCAATATACCAAGCAAATTCTTACCTTTAGGACTTTGCACAAGCTGGGAACTCTGCCTGCCCTGTGTCCCACTCAGCACTTTCTGAACCAGCAATTCTCATTTGTCTTCAAGGCTCAGCCTAAGGTTAATTCCCCTGTGCTAGACCAAGAGTCACTACTTGTCTTTGTCAATTCAGGCTACAATAAGAAAATACCACACAGTCGGTGATTTACAAACAACAGAAATTTACTTCTTATAGTTGTTAGGGCTCCAAAGACCAAGATCAAGGTGACAGCAGATTCAGTGTGTGTTGAAGGCCCACTTCCTCACAGACAGCACCTTCTCACTGTCTTCATATGGTAGAAGGGGCAAGGGGGCTCTCTGTTTCTTTTATAAGAGCATTCGTCCCATATCAGGGCTCCACAGCCATGATCTAATCACCTCTCAAAGGTCCCACCTCCTAACACTATCTCTTTAGGGTGAGGATTTCAACATGTAAACATTCACCCACACCCATGTCCTTTTTTTTTTTTTTTTTTTTGAGATGGAGTCTTGCTCTGTCACCCAGGCTGGAGTGCAGTGGCACTATCTCAGCTCACTCCAGCCTCTGCCTCTTGGGTTCAAGCAATTATCCTGCCTCAACCTCTGGAGCAGTTGGGATTACAGGCACATGTCATCACACCTAGCTAATTTTTGTATTTTTAGTAGAGATGGGGTTTCACCATGTTGGCCAGGCTGGTCTTGAACTCCTGATCTCAAGTGATCTGCCCACCTCAGCCTCCCAAAGTGCTGTGATTACAGGCCTGAGCCACTGCACTGGGTCTTCCCTTCCTTTTTTAAAGCTTATTTACCACCTGGGCTGCAAGCTCTTTGAGTTCCAGGTGAGTCTTATCATGCTCTTTCATGTCTACCTAGCACAGCGGTTGGTTGCATGAATAAACACTTGTTGAGTATATCAACCAATATCTCAATTAATAAACAAAAGTTTCCTAAAATGAATGAACCAAATCAAACTGGGATTCGATCCCATTTTTCAAATAAAAAAACGGGATGGGGAGAGCAAACAACATATCATTTATCTAAAGAAAACCTGAAGTAAGCCAGAACTACATATGCTTCAAACCAGCTGTTTGTGTATATATGAAACATGTTTCCTACATGACATAGCCTGGTGATTAAGCCCAAGAATTTGGAAATGCCAGAAGTCATGTCTCAACTCTGAATTTACACAAGTTGCTTAAGAAAATCAAGTACCTACTTTAAGCATTTTAAAGAATCCTAGATCTGATGCTGAGAGTGAGTTTGGAGTGCAGGGTATGTAAGATGTAGAGGAGAGGAAAGGATTTGGAGAAGGGGCAGAAGAGTAAATGTCAGAGAAAAACTTTACTATAGAATAAGCATGCCATGATTATAGGCAGCTAAAATTCTTGGATGTTCTTGTAAAATCATTAAATTCTAATTAATATTGGATTAGGTTTGCCACAGTGTGATGCACCCCAATGTGTTTCTTCTCAGATCAGAAATGCCCTGTCCCCTCCTGCTGGTCTCACAGATGCTTGTCAGCTATGCCCAGGTTCTTATTTGGGATGTGAATTTGCAAAGCTTCCAAGCCATAGACAAGGAGTGTTGAAAACTCATTCCTGAATGCCGCCTCAGAGATAAACAAAGTTGTTAGGTTCCCTGATAGTCTGACATTCAGGGATGGGCTGATGATTTCCACTCTCTATGGGAAAAGAAATGCGTGGTAAAGAGCTATGTTGAGGGCTGATCACAGGCTGACTCTTTTTCTGCTTGTAAATGCTCCAGAAAGCCTCTTTAAGTCTAATCATAATAATTTTTCAAGCTAAAGTTTACCAAGCACTTTTTTTCATAAATTATCTTATTTGATCCTTACAACCACTCTGAAAGTTTAAGTCCTAAAATATGCCCTCTGCAAGCTGGAGAACCAGGAAAGCCCATGATATAATCCAGTCCAAGTCCAAAAACCTGAGAGCCAGGGGAACCAGTGATGTAACGCCCATTCTGAGGCCAAAAGCCTGAGAAGACTGAAGGAGAGGGGCTGCTGGTTTAAGTTCCAGAGCCTGAGGACCCAAGAAGGAGAAGCTCCCACGTCTGAGGGCAGAAAATGGATGTCCCAGCTCAAGAAGAGAGAATTTGGACATCCTCCACCTTTTTGTTCTATCTGGGCCTCAATGAATTAAATGATGCCTACCCTTGCTGGCAAGGGTAGATATTCTTTACTAAATTTAGTGATTCAAATGCTAATCTCTTCCAGAAACAGTCTCACAGACACGTATGCACAATTAATGTTGTACCAGCTATCTAGTCATCCCTTAGCCCAGTCAAGTTGACGTATAAAATTAACTTTGACACCATTTTCCTGATTCTATACCACCTTCCACCTTCCCATCCTTTCCCAACTCATTGTAGTGTTGCTAAGTCTGTTTCTCTCCTCTCTACCTCTCTTAAATTCCGAACTTTTCCAGTCTACACCCAAGAGCATCTTACAGCACCCTACGCCTCCAACATTACACTCATTCTTCAGAACTTTTTCATCTCATATTCTCCCCATTCACTACTCTGCTGAAACTGTTTCCCAAAACATGTATCAAGAAAAAATTGTGCAAATCCTGGGTCACCTGGGCTTTTCATAGCCCCTATCAGGGCTAAGTATCCTCTCGTGGGTTAGTCCAACCTGCAACCCACCCTAAACTCCACTGCCAAATCAGGCTTTCTCTTGTGCATTATTGTCAGTTTAAAAACTATGATGCTTCCCTGGAGTCAACTAAATTCAGTAAACATTTCCTAACTTGAATCTCATGATCCTCCAACTACCTTTTCTGACTTACAGCTTTTGTACTGGGGGAAAAATTATATTAGTTTTATGGGACGAACCAACCTCATTTATTTTTTGCCAAGTATCATCAACATGAATTTTCAACTTCATGTCAAGAATCTCTCTTAATATGCTCGGTGGGAAGTATTACAAAAACTGTAGCTAAGACATGTGGAGAGAGTCCCCAGTGCCTGTGCAGATGTGGAATATATATAGACATGGAGGAACATGCTGTCAGTGGAAATACCCACCTTAGTGCATCTTTCTCATCTCTAAGTATTACAAGTGTCTCTCAGCTGGAGATGCCATCTTGCTGCCACTGCTTTTAGCAGGCTGCCCCTCCTGTAGAGAAAGAAACTCAGAGAACAAAGTTCAACACCTGGATGCAGGGAATGAAAGAAGCTGATTACTTGAAGCATCTCTTCTCTACCTTTTCTCTCCTTTATTTATGCTGAAGATTAGTCATTGTTGGTTTGCTAATCTCTGGCTTAACAGTAAACACAAATATCAAGATCTAATTCCCCATCAACTGGGTTTACTAAATTTCAATATCTCAAACATGTTGACACCTTATTCCACTTATTCAATAACAAAGGGAAGAAAAAAATTATTTTTACGTAGTATAGTGACGCAGTTTGCAAACAATGCTACGTACAAGTAAGAAGATATAAAAAGTTTTGAGAAAAATTCAAGTCTGTTATTATCCTTTACATACTGCATATCCTCTAAAAGGATGTTCAATATCAAAGAATGACGATTTAATATCAAAAATTGTGGTGGCATCAAAAGGTCCATTTTTCAATCATCACTACAAAACTGCTATGCACAACTTCCAGTAATTTTTTAAAGAGAGATATGCTATTCTTTGCCTCATCTTTTATCTTGCTGGCAGAATTCAGATGGAATAACTAAAGCTCAATCACCCAAAATATTTTAAGATGCTTTCTGTGTATCAAAGATTATTTCAAATGATCCTCAAAGTATAAAGTACCTAAAAACACCAGGTACAATAAACTTGTTAATTAATTAGGCATCAATTAAATGCTCCCTTCTGTCAAACTAGAGACGAAGAGGAGTGGGATCTTTAAAAGGAGCCCTTGCAAAAGCTAGACATGACCCTAACTTGCTGGCGGGACCAAGCACATGATCAAATTACCTTTCTATGAACAAAATCGATTGACCACAATCTTTTTCATATTATGCCCTTTCTCCATGAATGTATATTTTGCCCACTCACATGACTACTTGGGTTCTAGCCATTACGTCTGCATTTCTTCCATCTAACAAAATAAGGACAGTAACTCTTTTAATCTCTTTCCAGAATTTAGTCACATTTGCACACTTAGCTGCAAGGGTGGATGAGAAACTCAGTCTTCACTCTAGATAGCCACATGTCCAGTTTTTTGCTAAAAGGGGCAGGTGCCTACTGCTAAGGGGAGACAAAGTATATGGGCAACTAATGGTCCATCACACTTTCTATTAAAAGTTATCCTTTGTTATTCATGGTATTGGCCTGGCTATTCTGTAGTTTCATCTCATACCTGAAAAGAGGAATGCTAATACCCTACCTGAGTTAAAAGGACATCAAGTTCCCTAGGTCGCCCTCTATGTAGCAGGAGTAGCACTGGTGGTAGAAAAGTTTGGCTGTAAAAGGAGCACAACCTGTCTGAGAATGTGTATATAGACAGGCAGTGTGTAGCCAGCAAGTCACACAAGTATTTAACCCACCCCAAATTCAGTGCTCATGACTTTGTTGAGACAAAAATTAAGTAGTCTTAACTACAAACAAAAGTTTTTAAAGATCTATAGATCTACCTTTTAGATTACTAGTTTCTCATTGCATGGACGTACTCTATTCCTATGTCTGTCTTTCTTTTGTCCTTGTGTTCTACTTGTTTATATTTTCTACATGTAAAAAAAGGCTGATAAAATATGTAGTCATGTCCAAATCTGATATTTTGTAATATAAACACACATACACCACACACATGCATACACGCACATACCATGCACATACATGCATACATACCACACACGTGCACATATGCCACACACATGCACACAGACATATACACCTGCACGTACTCCCCACACATGTATGCACATGGACACGTACATGCAACACCCATGATCACATGCACATATGCACACCACACACACATGCATGCAAACACACACATGCACACACACACATGCACATATACCCATACATGCACAGTATACTTTGGAAGTCAGAAGATATGAAAAATATTGTTAATATCACTAATATTTCTAGTAGAATTTTGTATTTGCTAGTATATTTCAGGTATATGTTTAACTGACTTCTCTATGTTTAACAGATTCCTGAGGGTGTGAGGATGGAAAGAAATGCATTGCATGTCATGATTTGCTTATGTACTAGGTGAATGGAAGCTAGAGAAAACAAAGATGACATGAGAAAGAAAAGCAGAAGTGTGGCATAATTAGGGCAGGACCACGGATCTGCCTCTGCCGCCAATTTACTGGGCATATTCTATTTCCCAGCCTCAGTTTCTTTATTTGTAAAATGTGGAGACTGGATTAAACCATAAAGTCACTGTTAAGAACTGAATTGTGGCTCCTTCCACCACCAAATTCACATGCTGAAGCCCTAATCTCCAATGTGCCTGTAGTTGGAAATAGGGTCTTTGGAGAGTCAGTGGAGGCAAAATGAGGTCATAGTAGCGGAGCCCTAAGCCACTAGGACAGGTATCCCCATAAGAAGAGAAAGAGACATCAGAGGCATGTATGCACAGAGGACAGGCAATGTGAGGACACAGGATAAGGTGCTCATCTGCAACCCAAGGAGAGAGGCCTCAGGAGAAACCAACTCTGACAACACCTTAATCTTGGACACCAGCCTCCAGAACTATGAAAGAATATATATGTCTGTGTTTAAGCCACCCCATCTCTGGTATTTGTTATGGCAGCCTTGGCAAACTAAAACAGTCACTTCTAACTCTAAGAGTGTCTGATTCCAGTACTATTAACATCAAATGTCTTTATGTATAAACATCAAAATATATTAACGTGAATTTAAAGCAATAATGTGCAAATGATAAGTAAATTTTTAAAAATTCTACAAGGTAATCACCAGCTCTCAGGCGTTTAATCAAATATCAGTGACAACTTCTAAAGGACCTTAATAGTTTATATAGTGTTTTCACATAAATTATTTTATCTCATCAACTAAAGAATTAGAAAATGTTGCAGGTTGGAGGATTAACCCCACATCCCAGGCCTCTATAACACAGAGATTAGCTGCCTTTTCTTCATAAAAGAACAGAGAAAAAAAAGTTTTCCAAGTAAGTTATACCGAAAATGGGAGGGTGGGAATGAGAAGCCATCAAAGAAGGCATTTAAAGGTAATGGCTTGTTTTCACCCTATTGACCCTCATCCCTTTAGTAACTGCTCTTCAGGGCACTGTATCAGCATTAGTGGAAACATGCATTCAAGTCTTCATTTATGACCTCAGGAAGATTACTATCAGCTAAGAAAATAAGATATGAACTGGAGATGTAAATAATGATGGAAAATATGTTACAAACACGTGTCACCTAAAAGAAATGAGTGAAAGTAACTATTGTGGAAGAAAATGAGTTTCAGACTTTTTACTGTGATATCTGGGAAAAACAATGAAATCTGAGTTTTGAAAAACCTGTGGCTTATGGATGCGTGAAGGAGGACTGACAGGTAACTTGTTACTTCAAGTGGCTGGAAAATTACTAACCTAACCAAGGGCCTGCTTAAAGTTATTTGAAATAACTTCCTTAACCCCAGTGATTATAACTTTATGTTTTCTATGTTTCTATCACATTTATTATTTAAAATATTTGAATGCATCTGTTTTAGGGCAGCTTAACAACCTGGAAATCTGGGCTTTATCCAATTACCTAAATTTAGCTCATTGGTCAGAGATGGTTCCATTATTCCAACATTGTGATTTCCTCACGATGACCTTGCAGGGGTGATAATCAACTACTTGGAGCAAAAAAGCCATCTGTGATAACAAGGAGACATTTGTCAAAGTTACAGCCATCTCATAGCGGTATTTATTTGCAATATATTACCTATATTTGGTTCCTGAACCACCTTCACTCTCAGTCTGGCATCTGAATGTTTTCCTCGACATTTGGCTAACTCTTTGGTCACCTACTTGGCTTCATCCATCAACTGTGATTTCTGCCTTCTCTGCTGAACATGTATTACTGACCCCACTGCTGAAACCATTTCTATAAACTTTACAAAATTAATCAGAGAAGAGGGGTGGGGAGAAAGGGAAAAAAACCCAGCTGGCAGCACACTCACCTTGATCACTAGGTCAGCTGCTCTCCGACCTGCTTCCTTATCCTTGTTTCATGTCTCTTGCCTCAGAATCACACAGACTCTGTCACAAGATTACAGTTCCCCTTAACAGATCTATAGATAACAACTTGAACAATATGAAATGTTAAGCTCTTCATTTCTTTCAAGTCCTGCTTAACGGTGAAATTACTGAGGTCAGCTGGTCTGAAGGACCCAAAAGAAGCTGACTCACTAAAGAATACAGTTTCCACATCCTGATGATTTTATTCCTCTTACTCTGATCTGTCAAGAACCCCCAATTTTTTAGGCCTTCACCCTCCACAATCCCCTTAAAAACTCCAGCTCAGAACTCCCTGGCAAGAAGGATTTGAGGGACTCCTCCCATTTCCTTGTCGGAGCCCTATGGTTATTAAACTCTTTCTCTGCTTCAAACTCTGCAACAAAGCAAGTGTATTGGTCTGTTACTGCACAGTGGGTATATGAACCTGTTGGTCCTACAGCACTGCCAACACACAAGGTTGCACTTCTATCTTCAGACAAAGCAATCCACCTGATTGCATCCCCTCATGATTAATCCTATGTAGTTCAAATCACATTTCTGCTAATTCTAGTTGTGTACAGTACAGATTGATTATTGGTATTGACATCTATTGCTAAATAATCATAATGCTGTATATTCAGCTAAAACAAAAAACTTGCACCAGTAAAACGTTATCCCTAAAGGCAGTTAGATGGCAGAAAGGGCATGTAGAACTTCTTCTGCTTCCTCAAGTCCTGATGCCCCCCTTGGCTGGATTCCATAGTACATGCTAATTTGCAAGGCTAAATAAGGTGATTCATTTATTAAGCCAATGAAGCCAAGCATTACATTATAATAATTAACTTTTTGAAAATAATTATTTAACTTTAGTTTAAATTTATCAGCCACCAGGGAGTAGCTGAATTCTGATTGCCGTTTAAAAATATTGCTTGGAAGGAATTTCTTAATACAGGTAATCAAATTCATCTTTCCTCTAGTTTGCTCATGGTTCCATTATTGGATAAGTTAAGAACATCTCATAATTAATTATAGCCTCACAAATACTGTCCATGCAACTTCACTCTTCAGTGACTATTTCCTGGTGTAGAGAAAGGAATCCACCTGTCATAATGACCTAGTAATTGCAATATTTGACTGATACGGAAGGAAGGCAAATTACTCTAATAGGAATTTCCTGAGTCTCTGAAAGTTTGGCTACATAATGGTACAGGTATCTTCTAAGTATGGATATTGGCAATGACAGGATGCTATTCCTTTCAGGCTGTAGAAATATTTCAAAATAAGTTATGACTGACATATTCTTGAGTTTGCAAAGTTTTTAATTCTTCACGTCTCTTTCCACTTCTTCTCACTTACGTTCCTTCCTACTTTCAGCCCCTCTCATATCATTTAAACTCTTTTCTCCTTAAAAAAAATTAAATCTTTCCAAATGATACAAAATTACCTTTGCAATGTATTCATAGCCATGCAAAAATAGGGAAAAGATGGTTAGGAAAAAAAAAGCTAAAGAAAGCAAACATGTTTATAATGGGTTATGGGTAAGGTTTCTTCTTATTTTATAAAATTTTCTATGATCAGTAAGCATCCCTTTTGTGATGATGATGATGATAATAAGATAATGATGATAATAATAAACCTAATAAGAATGGAAAGAATATGAGCTCAATAAATCTGCTTAAAATTTTTGCCATTCTAAATAATCATAATACCATATATCCAGCCAAAACAAAAACTTTGTGCCAGTAAAACCATGAGACAAAAAACAAGGCCCATATAACCCCCAAAGCACTGTTGTTATCTTTCATCCAATTTATTATACAATACTTTTCTTCCAGAGCTGCTGTGATAATTAAATAAAACTACCGCTATAACGTCCCTTACATGATACACATTACTTTCCTATATAGTAAAATCTTGCCACAATGAAAGAGGAAATTTTACTGAAAACTAAGCTAAAAAACACTCTTTCTGAGTAAAAAATATGATATCTTTGTCTCTGCATAAGCATGCAGTCAGAAAGTTAGACACCAAACAGGAAATGTCTTTCCAGCTGATTGCATCACCCCAACCAATCACAGCAATCACAAAGCTTATGACTGCAATACCATGACCGACAGGTGTAGGTGACATTGGCTTACAGCCATGAGCAAGGTTCAGATTTTTTACCTGGATCCAAAGTAGTCATTAGATACTGCGATGGTGCATCCAGTTTCTCAAAACCTTGTGAAAATAAAGTCCCTTAAGACTAATAAAGGACATGTTTATAATATATTTGCCATAAAACTAATTAACTGAAGCACCCTAAATCTTCTTGCTGTCAGAACCAGTATGATCTGGCATAGAAAACCATCTCTGATTCTGTAAGAGAGGTTCCTTCTTTAAGGCTATTCATGTTGATATGTTTTGGCTCTATGTCCCCACCCAAATCTCATGTTCAATTGTAATCCCCACATGTTGAGGGCAGGACATTGTGGGAGGTGATTTGATTATAGAGGTGTTTCCTCCATGCTGTTCTTGTGATAGTGAGTGAGTTCTCACAAGATCTAGTGGTTTAAAAGTGTGTAGCAGTTCCCTTTTGCCTGCTGTCTCTCTCCTGCCTTCATGTAACAGGTGCCTTGCTTCCCCTTTGCCTTCTGCCATGATTGTAAGTTTCCTGAGGCCTCCAGTTTATGCTTCCTGTTAAGCTTGTGGAACTGAGTCAATTAAACCTCTTTTTTTTACAAATTACAGCCTCAAGTATTTCTTTCTAGAAGTGTGAAAGCAGACTAACACAGAAAACTTGTACCAGGAGTAGGCACTGCTATAAAGATAGCTGAAAATGTTGATTAACCTTTGGAACTGGGTAACAAACAGATGTTGGAACAGTTTGGAGGGCACAGAAGAAAGGAAAATGTGGGAAAGTTTGGACCTTCCGAGAGACTTGACCAAAATGCTGATAGTGATATGGCAATGAAGTGCATGCTGAGTTGGTCTCAGATGGAGATGAGAAACGTACTGGGAACTAAAGTAAAGGTCACTCGTGCTATGCTGTAGCAAAGAAACTGGTGGCATTTTGCCCCTACCCTAGAGATCTGTGGAACTTTGAACTTGAGAGAGATGATTTAGGTATCTGGCTATATTACTCAGGGCTCCCTAGAGGGACAGAACTAAAAAGATATATATGAGTTTGTTAAGTATTAACTTACATGATCAAAAGTTCCCACAATAGGCCGTCTTCAAGCTTGAGGAGCAAGGAGAGCCAGTCCGAGTCCCAAAATTGAAGAATTTGGAGTCCGATGTTTGAGAGCAGGAAGCATCCAGCACGGGAGAAAGATGTAGGCCAGGAGGCTAGGCCAGTCACGCCTTTTCACATTTTTCTGCCTGCTTTATATTCACTGGCAGCTGATTAGATTGTGCCCACCACATTAAGGGTGTATCAGCCGTCTCCAGCCCACTGACTCAAATGTTAATCTCCTTTGGCAACACCCTCACAGACATACCCAGGATCAATACTTTGCATCCCTCAATCCAATCAAGTTGACAGTATTAAACATCACACTCACAGAAGAAATTTCTAAGTTACAAAGCATTCAAGCATTACCTGGCTGTTTCTGAAAGCATACAGTCATATGCATGTAAAAAAGATGATCTGAAATTGAAACTTATGTTTCAAAGAAAAGCAGAGAATAAAAGTTTGGAAAATTTGGAGTCTGACCATGTGGTAGAAAAGAAAAATCCATTTTCTGGGAGAAAATTCAAGCTGGCTGCAGAAATTTGCATAAATAACAAGGAGCTGAATGTTAACAGCCAAGACAATGGGAAAAATGTCTCCAGGGCATTTCAGGGATCTTCATGGAAGCCCCTCTCATCACAGGCCCAGATGTCTAGGAGGGAAATATGGCTTTGTGGGCATAGCCCAGGGCCCTGCTGCTCTGTGCAGCCTCAGGACACTCCAGCTCCAGGACACCCAGGACACTCCAGGACACTCCAGGACACCCCCAGCCACTCCAGCTCCAACCGTGGCTAAAAGGGTCCAAGGTACAGCTCAGGCCATTTCTTCAGAGGGTGCAAGCCCCAAACCCTGGCAGCCCCCACATAGTGTTCAACCTGCGAGTTCACAGAAAACAAGGGCTGAGGCTTGGGAACCTCCACCTAGACTTCAGAGGATATATGAAAACGCCTGAATGTTCAGACAGATGTCTGCTGCAGGGGCATAGCACCCCTGAAGACCCTCTATTAGGGCAGTGGAGAGGGGAAATGTGGAGTTGGAGCCCTCACACAGAGTTCTCACTGGGGTGCTGCCTAGTGGCGCTGTGAAAAGTGGGCCACCATTGTCCAGATCCCAGGATAGTAGATCCGCAGACAGCTTGCATCATGTACCTGGAAAAGCCACAGGCACTCAATGCCAGCCTGTGAAAGCAGCCAGGGGCTGTACCCTGCAGAGCCACAGGGGTGGAGCTGCCCAAGGCTGTGGGAGCCCATCCCTTGCATCCATGTGCCCTGGATGTGAGACATGAAGTCAAAGGAGATTATTTTGAAATTTAAGATGTAACGACTGCCCTGTTGGGTTTCAGGCTTTCATGGGGCCAATAGCTCCTTTGTTTTGGTCAGTGTCTCCCTTTTGGAATGGGAACATTTACCCAATGTCTGTATCCCCACTCTACCTTGGAAGTAACTAACTTGTTTTTTAGTCATTTGAGGAAATATGAAAATACCACTATAAATCTCAAGTTTGAGAATTCTGGTGAATAAAGTGGTTTATGTAGGAACTCGCAAAAAAAAAATTTAAAAAGTATCTTTTGACCAGAAATGAGTTTATTTAACAAATATGATCTCAATATCTCCCACACAGCAAGACCTGGAGACACAACACAGAATTAATGCTGCTTCGATAGTCAATTCCTAACAAATCCTGTATCTTTCACTTCTATGCAACCTTGTTTTACAGCTACACTGCCATCTCCTTGGTCTAAACTTTCACCTTCTCTGACTTAGAGTGATGATAGCATCCTTCTTTCTGGTTTTCTTGTAACAGCTTTTCATCCTCTCTGAATGCACATCCTCCAGGAGACCTTCCAAGCTCCTCCCAACTTTGCCTTTGCTGTTTTCCTGCAGTCTCATCTCTTGCCATTTCTCGTTCTGCATTTCTACTGAACCTGAGCTACAGGCAACACATTGTGCTGTGCTGTGCACATCCTACCTGCTTAAGCTTTTGGTCTCTTTGGTGTGCCCTTGGCCAGTGCTTTGCTTGGATAATTCTTTTTCATTGCCCCAAGATTCACTGTATTCATCATGCTATTTTATTTTCTGTATACTGATGCTTTGACATCTGGGGCCTTGCTGACCTTGGGGGGACCACTCCTCCCAGGGCTGTGCAATTCCAAAACTAATAACTCACCTGCAAGTGCATCTTTCATATGCAAATCAACCAATCCAGAGTCCATATCCAACCACTTCCTCTATTGGGCTGTCACTCAAATTCACCATTCCCCTGCCCTCATCACCCCAGAGCCAGATACCAGATTATTAGAGATAGCTCCTAGAACCCAGAACCTGCTGAACCTACCCAAACTTTCCAACCCTAAGTCTGTTAGTCTTGTTTCACCCATTTCTACCCACAAAAACCATAATAAAGGCTCTTGCTTGCATTTCTCCCTCACTTCTTCTGCCTCCTGCCAGGCCCTGGTACTTCCCTGAGTGTCCCTGCAAAACATGGCATGATGTGTCCTTTCTTGTTAGGAACTATAAGTAATATAACTTTCCAACAGGTTCAACTTGTCTGCTGCCTAGATAGAGTCAATTTATCAAGACAGGGGAATTGCAATAGAGAAAGTTATTCACGCAGAGCCAGCTGTGCATGAGACCAGAGTTTTACTCTTACTAAAATTAGTCTCTCTGAGGATTCAGGGATCAGAGTTTTTGAGGGTAATTTGATGAGTGGGGGCCCAGTGAGTCAGGAGTGCTAATTGGTTGGGTCAGAGATGAAATCATAGGGAGTTGAAGCTACCCTTTTTGCTAAGTCAGTTCCTGGGTGGGGGCCACAAAATCAGTGAGCCAGTTTATCGACCTGGGGATACCAGCTGATCCATCAAGTACAGGAGCTGCAAAATATCTCAACCACTGATCTTAGGTTTTACAATAGTGATGTTATCTCCAGGAGCAATATGGGGAGGGTTAGAATCTTGTAGCTTCAGTTGCATGACTCCTAAACTATAATTTCTCATCTCAGGCTAATTTGTTAGCCCTACAGAGGCAGTCTAGTCCCCAGGCAGGAAGGGGGTTTCTTTTGGGAAAGGGTTGTTATTGTCTTTGTTTCAAAGTTAAACTATAAGCTAGGTTTCTCCTAAAGTTAGTTTGTTCTACACCCAGGAGTGAACAAGGACAGCTTGGAGTTGGTTAGGTCTGATTTCTTTCATTGTAATAATTTTCTCAGTTATAATTTTGTAGTGGTGGTTTCAGTAACAAACTATCTTTTCAATGACAATTGTCTTCTGATACACTGGTCTCACTATATTTGAATAATAATAAAATCCACATTTTAAAATGCTCACCTCCGTAATCACCTCCTCTGGAAAACCTATCCAAATCCTTTTTCTCTACGGAGAATATGATATAGTACATCTTGTCTGGATGTCCATAGACCGCACACATGCCCTCATGAGCACTCCCACCACCTTGCAATGAAATGGGCTGACAGTGCATCAGCTTCCTCTGCAACTGTCTTGCCAGAATTTTATCTTGTATATAAACTTATTGCCAGAGCCTAAAATAACACCTACCCTCTACAGTACAGCAGACTCTCCATATAAGTTTTTTGAATTTAAGTGACCTGGAAAATGATCCCTGCCCTCAAAAACATCAATTTGGAGAAAGATACAGAGCAGAAACTAGATTCTTCCAGGCAGCCTGGTAAATACTAAGAAAGAAATAAACACAGGCCACTCTGAGAGCTCAGAGGATGCTCAAGGGGCCCTTGATCCATGACAGCTTAAAAGTCTTCATTTTGGTTTGGCCTTTGGCTTCAAAAGCTAAGATTACTCCTGCTTTAAACAAAGCTTGTGGATTATTCCACAGTAAATTTAAAAGTACTAATAGAAGGAAACATAGCAGCCTAAGAATCAGTTAATTTGGAGCTTTAGACTACTGGATTTGATGACCTGGCATATTTACAAAGAAACTGCATTAGTTAAGTGAGCTATCTTGAATTCCACCTTCTTAATGTCTTTTTATTGTGCCCTGTTTCCTTCCCTCTGCCATCACTTCGTCTCGGGTCATGATGGCCACCCACCTTCCCTGGAAAGGAAGGACCAAAGAGTGATTAAGTGACTGAGTTAAAGCCTAGCTCAGCCATTATTCTCCTATCTTAGACAAGTTATTTAACCTCCCCAACTATTTTTCTCTGTTTAATATACTATCATTAACTGATAGTAACTACCATTCAGGTCATAGTAAGGATTAAATTCACAAATCCATATAACATGCCTGGCGCACATTAAGAGCTCAGTAAATTTCAGCCATTGCTACTCTTGCAATATCTTCCCCATCATCTCATCTCCAGTTGCACACATGCCATCAGATCTTTCCTCTCTGTGGATGTCTGTCTAACATACGATCCTGGCCATGTTTCTATCCTGCCTTTAAAACTTTTCCCAGAGCTTCTAAAATGAATTCTAAGCTCCTTAATAAGATATCAGAGACTCACAATCAGCCCCTACTAATCTCTGTAGCCTGTTTTCTCATTGCAGTTCCAGCAAACCGGAGCCTCTCTGCTTGAAGCTGCTGAATACACCCGGCTTTTCCAAAGTTGCACCTGTGTACTCTGGCTCAGCTGTCACCTTCACCCAGAGGCCCTCACTGCTACCCTCTTCCTACCACTGACAAAAAATGGCAACTTCACCTAGGCACAGTGGTTCAATCCTGTAATCCCAGCACTCTGGGAGGCCAAGGTGGGTGGATCATCTTGAGGTCAGGTATTCGAGACCAGCCTGGCCAACATGGTGAAACCCCATCTCTACTGAAAATACAAAAATTAGCTGTGTGTGGTGGTGTGCACCTGTAATCCCAGCTACTCGGGAGGATGAGGCAGGATAATCGCTTGAACCCAGGAGGTGGAAGTTGTAGTGAGCTAAGATTCCACCAGTCTGGACTCCAGCCTGGGTGAGAGAGGGAGACTTTGTCTCAAAAAAAATAATAAAATAAAATAAAATTGGCAACTTCTCTACTTAACCCTTTACCAATCTCTATGATAGCACTGTTGACACTTATCAGTATTGATTTATAAACATATGTGCCTTCCACCAGTAAACTGTAAGTTTAAAGAGAATAGAAACCACACCTCACTCATTTTTATGTTGCCAGTGCTTGAAATGGTGCCTGAAATACAGCAGCAGCTCATTAATTTCTTGTAGAAATACAAATAAATTAGATGAGTAAAATCAATTAGTGAAAATACCAAAATTCATTTCCTCTTTAATCTACTAGCTCCTTCTAGAAGTTTAGCAAACATAAATAATTTTCATCATTATCAGGACTAGGCCTATAGGAAGAGAGGCTGTGTCAAACTGAATCACTGAGTGGGCTTGATTCATCATATTTTATGTACAAGAGCCAATGCTTCCCGGTCTGAATCCCCCTTCTCCCACCCAGGCCCATCCCTGCCCCCTATTGCTGCACACAGAATGACAGCAAAGATAATTAGATTAAACAAATATTTTGGTTGGATTGGCCTTTCTACAGTGTGTCGATGCAGGAAAAGAAAAAAACGAAAAAAGCTGATCCAACTGGTCTACACCTTCAGATGCTATTGAATTATTTGCCAGATATCACTGGATATGGACAGCCTATTGCCCCTTTCATCTTATTTCAACGCAACCCATCCCAACTTCTTATCAAAGTTTGACAAAACTAACTCACTGGTATGTCACTTTTAGGGAAATAGTCATAGTCTGTGATTTAATAATTCACTCTACTCTCCAAATACGTAATCATTATGTCTTAAAAGCACATTATACTGCATTATAATTTTCCATGAAATTAAATTGGAAATGATGGTAAGCTTATAACACCAATTGTGATCAGAGCAAATACAAAGTCTGTTTGGAGCCATGGAATGCTTCAAGCAAGTAACCCTAAACCAAGGAGTAAATACATGGCCTAACTGGATTGTCATCAGTTATACTTTAATGCTGAGCTGCTTGTAATTGCTGTGTGTGATAGAATTTTTCATTCTCATTACAGTGTTATTATTATTTATTTTAGTTAAGTCTGTAACTGATAGGTATAAAAATGTATGTTTTTAATGCCCCTTAAGCATCTTAGATAAAGTACTTACTGGAATGCCTTTTCAATAAACCCTTCATTAAAAGTAACTCTTGATATAATCTGATTAAAGTTGATTTTCTGAGACAAAAAATTTTGAAAAGATGCAAAACATCACAGATTCCATTTTTAAAATCAATTATTAGATTGATTACTTAGATTGTCATCCAAATGTGTTATGCAACAAACAAGCTAACTCTGAATACTTAAAAAAAAATACAGGAACTTCAATGGAAGTTATGGAGTTTAATCACTCTGATGGCTTGAGTGGGATTGGAGTAATGCTAAGAAGGCTACTCCCTAATAAAAGTCATTGATACCCTTTAGTATTGCTAAACACCTACAGAAATAAGGCTGTTTATCACAGATGCTTCTTGATTTGTTTGGGGGTTTTGTGTGTTTTTCTCAGTCATATAACCCACATGATAATGTAATTCCTGACTATTCCCTGTACCACTTTGCAATGTTCTACGATCAATTTTTGCTGCTTAACTTAACCCCATACTCTGAGAAGGACATTGTCCTTTCTTCAGGAAGAATTTTAAATAGCTACATTTTTTGTTTGTTTGTTTTATTTTGTTTTGTTTTTGAGACCGAATCTCACTCTGTCACCCAGGCTGGAGTACAGTGGTGCGGTCTCGGCTCACTGCAACCTTCACCTCCAGGGTTCAAGTGATTCTCCTGCCTCAGCCTTTCAAGTAGCTGCGATTACAGGTATGTGTCACCACACCCAGCTGATTTTTGTATTTTTAGTGGAGACATAGTTTTACCATGTTGGCCAGGCTGGTCTCAAACTCTTGACCTCAAGTGATCACCCACATTGGCCTCCCGAAGTTCTGAGATTACGGCATGAGCCACCGTGCCCAGCCAGCTGTTTTTTTTGTTTTTGTTTTTGTTTTTTTGGGTTTCTTTTGGTTATTTGTTTTTTGAGATGGAGTCTCACTCTGTCACTCAGGCTGGAGTGCAGTGGCACAATCTCAGCTCACTACAATCTCCGCCTCCCAGGTTCAAGCTATTCTCCTGCCTCAGCCTCCTGAGTAACTGGAATTACAGGTGCATGACACCAAGCCCGGCTAATTTTTGTATTTTTAGTAGAGACAAAGTTTCACCATGTTGGTCAGGCTGGTCTCAAACTCCTGACCTCATGATCCACCCATCTCAGCCTTCCAAAGTGCTGGGATTACAGGCATGAGCCACCATGCCCAGCCCAGCTGTGTTTTTTAATTCAGGTCACTCAGCACCAAGGCAACCTGGTGGTTAGTTTGGCTCTAAGATTGTATACCATTCCTTAAACTCAGATTTCTGCCATGTGATACAAAAGAGAATGCACATCACAACCTTCTAGCTACAGGGCACAAACAACGGACCCCAGGTACTGTGCTCAGAAATCTGTCACCACATTTTTGCCAAGCCTAGACTTTCCATGGGCTGCTACAAAAGTAGCTCTCACACAAGAGTGACTATTATTATCCTCAGTCCATAGATAAAGAAACTGAGGCTTAGAGAGTTTAAATAACCTATCAAAGGAAATGCAGCCATTGGAAGAACTGCTAATAGTCTCATTTGAATTTTAAAAAGTGGGAACAACTTTATCTTTATCTTTATGTTTATCAGTACTTTACCTTGTCTAGCTCTCACCCAAGGCCATAATTGGCTTCTGAATGCCAATGAAAATATTTGTATTATTTTAGAAGGCAATGTGAATAGTGATCACTAGCGCTGTCCAGTGTAGTGGTCCTGCTATTACTTGCCATCAGCCCTTCCCTGACTAACTGGGCTGTGTGTGTTGCCTGCTCCTGGACTACCACTCAATATGTTCTGCAAGCCTACTGGAACTCCACCTGCCTGGGCCAGTGGTGACCTGTCATCCATTTCTGCAGTCTCTAAATGTTGAGCCCCATGTCCTCAGTTGCATCTCACCCAATACCAGCACATAGTCCCCATCCTGCATTAGGAGACCCAGGAAGAAACAGACCCCACTCAAGCAGAGTAACATTTCACATACTTAAATGATGTGAATGACAGTGAAGCACCCCAGGGTCAGCAACAGCAGGCAGCAGCTTCACCCCTTAGCCTTGAAAGGGCAAGAAGAGGGAAAACATTGTAGACCTTGGTGAAGGTGGTTGCCATAATTTTAATAGCAGCTGTAGGTGTAGTCTCCTACTTGAGACCATGGAAAAGGACAGAAGGTTTTGCCCATCTCAGCTCAGCAGGGAGGGAGCCAGGTAAATACACACTCTCCCTCTCTCTGCTTCTACCTTCTCATCTTCTAAGTGAGGAAGTTATGTATCAAAGAAGCTTGGCTAGGATATCCCATTGAAGTCAGTTTTCTGGCAAACAGAAGAGGGTGGGAAGTAAGCTAGAGATTGAATCTGAAGGGAAAAGAGAGTATCAATCACATTTCCACTTACCTGTTCTTCCCCTCAAGACAGATCTAGTTTATATTCTAGGTTTCCTCCCTCTGAACTGATCTGTTCCATGGCTTTCTAAAATTTTGTTGAGATGGGCTCACCAACAGGTAGTAGATATTTGTTATTTTTGTTCTATTGGTATCATTTTCTTCATCTTTTGGCAATACTACTCCAAAATTATTTTGGAGAATCATTGTACCCAAACCCTATTTTATGTGGCCTGAGGCTGGTGGAAGCACCCCTAATGGAAGATACTGAATCCATTTTTACACAACAAGATCAGACTAACTCAAAAGGAAATATTTTAGTTGTAGCCAAGTCAAGTAAGTCAAAACCAGAGATCAATTGACATAAAATTCTGGTCAGTTTTTAACTTCAGCTACCAAGAGTTAAGTCCCTCTATTATTCCTTAGTCATAACTCTTGTATAATTAACCCTCTGTGCTGCAGGATATTGTAAGCTTATTTCCCTTCTAAGACTCTGTGGGCAGAGAATACACTGTTTTTCTTTGTATCCCTAACACCTGGCACAATTGCAGGCACTAAATTAACACTTGTGAAATAAAAGAAAGAATAAATGAGCACATGAGAAGGTAAACATCATCCTAGGGTTCCATCTAGAATACAAGTCATCCTCATAGAAACTTCATTTCTGTACTTCAGTCTGTGTATTTATCTGGTATTAACAGTAAGAGCAAGAGTAATGATAAAAAGGATAAAGCATAGATGATGATAGAGACTAGGAAATGAATGTGTGGCTTTGTATGGATAGTGAAATGATTAAAAGCCATATACCTTGCTGAAAACTGAAAAATGCTCACCTTTTAATCACCTCATAGAAACTACAAACTTGACAGTGAAGAATGCACAAAATTAAGCAATGAACAAGGTTAACTAATAAAGAATTATCTTTCTAAGAGAATGAGAAGAGTCCCCCTGCCCCTGCAACCTGGGACACCTCCATTGTTTTCTAACATATCCCCTGGTCCACCCAAGTAGTCATTCCCATACCCATTCCATTCTAATCGTTCTTCTCAAAGCATTGAATGCTTTCCCCACCTCTTTCTCATATGTCCCTCAAGGTCAAGTTCAACTTACAGTCAGTGTCTCTGAGGAACTTCCTCTTAACCTAGTCTACCTCATTAATTTATAGCTCAGCAGAGAAAAAGAGGCACTCTTCAAAAACAGTTGTCTAAGAGATCACCAGAGTGATTCAAAGACAAGATGGTACAGTCCAATTATGTCAAAGCAGATTCACTTTTATCCATGTGCTTGGGCCTCAATGGAAGATTATATTTATTCAGTATTACTCAGTATTTTCCTGCTTTGTTACAGTATTGCTTCAACTGCATAATATTTCTTATCCTCAAGACAAAACAATAAAGTTTATTTATCAATTTTTGGAAAGCAGCAAATATATTTTATAATTCTCTTTTATTCTCCCTTTCCCCTATTATAGGATCAAGTACAGAATTATACATACAAAGTGATAATTTTACTCAACCAAACCACATTAACAAATCAATTGTTTGGTGAGTTTCAGTGGCACTAATGATGCTATACAAAGAACAGTCACTTAGGATCATGAGGTCTCCTTCAAAGGATAAGAATGTGTTTCAAGCAGCTTCATTTCACTCACACTTCATAAACCTATCATCCATAAATGAATTATATATATATATATGTATATTTATGAATTGCTGAAAATGTGTAAGTAATGGGTATTAGTCAGCATAGCCTAGGTTATGCTGCCATAGCAAACAGTCCCCAAAATGCAGCTATTTAAAACACACTTTTGATTCTCCTTATGCTGTATGTCCCCAGTGGGTTGGTGGTGGTTTCATGATACTAAAATATCGGGTTAAGGGAGGCTCCACTGTCTGATAAAACACCACCTGTGGTATGCAGCCTCCTCTATTGCTGTACCAGGGGAGAGAAAACGTAGGAAATTGCACCTGGACTTTTTTACTTCTTTAGCCTGGAAAGGAGATGGAGCACCTCCTGATAGTTCATTGGCCAGAAGTGGCTGCGTGACCCTCTCTACTTGAAAGAAAACTAAGAAACAAAGAAGAATCAATAAAAGATTTGTTGACTACTACTGTCTTTGGCACTTGGTATAAAAACCATTCTCAGAATCTTCTAGGTGGTCTTTTGTGGCTTGATTTCAGGAACATGGTAGACACTAACCTATAAGAGACTTCTAGGGTAAGAAGAACCAAGGAGAGGAGAACTGCTGACCACTGTTACACGAAAGACTTCTTTTCAGCCAGGTCTCTTTCCTCTTTTCTCTAGTATATTTCCTCTTTCATAAAGACAAAGATAGTGGGGTTTTACTTTTTCTGTGCAATCAAGGAGAAAATTGGATCCATCTGATAATAGGGAATAAATTATTGGATAGAAATTGTTTAGAGGTCTAGTAGGTAGGATATCAACTAAATATTTCTAAAATTTTCTAGATTGATTTAGCAGCCGCTCAGTCAAAATAGCCAGCTACTGTGCTAGATACTTTGTCTCTGCGTGCACAAAATCGAATAAAACCAGATTCTGACCCAAAGCAAAGAAAATGGGTAAACACACAAAGTCAAGCACACAAGGCATTATCCTAAAATATTTCAAAGAGTTAAGAAAAGAAGAGGATCAGATCTGCAGGTGGACATGAAGGTGAGGGTCTAGGAGGACTTCATAGTGCAAATGACATTGGAAGAAATTTATAAGGTATAATTCCAAACTGTAGGAAAATGTTCTATTAATTTTTTGAATCTTTCCCGACCACAATGAACTTCTTTCTGAATTCCTCTTTCCATTTATTTGCTTAACAGAAGTGACAGGAACCCATAGGGGTGCCACCTTTTCCTGTTTCCAAATCAATTCAGCTTTGCCTTTTCCAGCTGTTGTGCTGAATTTTAGTCTGCAAAGCCAACCTGGGGGCATAGGAAGCCAAGGCAGTTAAAGTCTATTCATCTGACTGCTCCTTTCCCATTTGATGGTTGAGTCAGCTTTTAAAATAATGCTTCTCTTATTTGTTATTCTCCTTCTTTAGCACTACTGCCAGCTGTACTTTCCACTTCACATGAATTTTGGTCTATTCCAATTTTCCACTTCTCTGACTCTAATCCCACAGTTACAAATGCAATCCCAGGCTACACTAATATCTCTTACTTGCTGGCACTGAAGAGATCAATATTTCAAAATGCCATATGTTTTATAGATCAGCTACTGCATGCATACAAATACTGTGATATTTGAACCATTACAGTGTTTGTAAGTTATATAAACCTGTTGCTGAATAAAGGCAAACTATCTCTCATGGTTAAATTTCCAAAGGTCGTCATGATGGCTGACCAATGAGCCAATCGTTGACATGTCTTTTGCCATATTTCAGAGTTTGAGACCTGGCAGAGGGTGAGGAATAAAAGAATCACCAAAAATGCCAACAGTATGTTGGATAATTTAATGCTGAACATACTCATTGGCAATCCGACATCTCCAGGTTTTTACATGATGTTTTGCTCAATGGCAGCACTCAGTTCCTAAGAGTCTTTTGCTACACCCATTTCTTCACTGATTCATTCAGTAACTGTTCATTGAGCAACTATATTTCATGACCTGAACTCTCTTCTAGGAATACAAATATCTTACAAATCTCAAGGTCCACCAGAGTAGTAAAATATGTATGTGGACGATGAAATATAATAAGGAGAATGATAGAAACACATAGTGCCTTATGAATTGAGGAAAAACCTCAGCCTAAATAAGCCTAGGAGGCTTCCAGGGGAAAGTGAGGTCTGAGCTGTGTATTGAAGGATGAATAGGAGTTATTTAGGTAAAAAATTTCAAAATGCTCATCTTAGAAAGAACAGCACATGTAGGAAGATGCATGTTTCAATATGACCAGAACAATTCATGACAGTGGGCATGTATTAAATGCAAACAAAAAATAAAAAATTATCTATGCTTCAAAAATACTAGTTTTGGGAAGGAACATTGAGGGCAGGAACTAGCACTTGTGAATAACTCACAGTATACACATATGCAGTTGACACTTCCACATATGTTATTTAACTTGACCTAAGGACTAGCCCTCAAGGAACATTTAATTAAGGTCCTGCCCTCCTCATTTTGCAAATAAGGAAACTAGGACACCAAGGGATTAAATATTTTTCCTTGAATCTTCATGAAGTAATCATAAAATTAGATTACAAGTCTTGCACTCTAAAGTTTACAAAATAGACCAAAATTCAAACAGAATGATGTATGGAGCCAGACCAAGGAGCATAAATTCTGAGACATAGAAATTTGAAGGAAGGAAAAATGAGCATTCATAGAGTGAATATGAAAGACTCATGTGGTTGATAAAATGTGAACTTGAAATTTAGGATAGAAATTCACCAGAGAAAAAAGAAGGAACACGTCTTTACAGGCAGAAAATAAATAGGTGCTTAAAAAGTTAAAGTCATTAATTTATGATTGGAGTGGGTTCTCTTGATGTGCTCTGCCCTTGTCAAAGGACATTGGAGTATTAGACAAATATTTATTGAGTGCTTATGAGACATGAGACCTGTGCCTTGCACTTTACAAACCTTCTCTCATTTAACCCCCATAACAAACCAATAAGCCTCAGTATTTTCTCACCCATGAAATGGGAGTGAATTCAATGAGAAAACACATTTCAAGTGCATACACAGCACAGTGCTTGGCATAGAGCAGATCATTGGTTCACATGACCTTCCTTTGACAGGTGCCGAAACCAGGCTTCAGAAAGACTGAATATCTGGCCTTCAATCACACAGTGAGAGCAGAGGAAAAGAGGACTTTCACTCTGGTATGTCCATTACATACCTTCACAGTCTTTCAACAGAGCCATACAAACTCCTTTGACTACAGTTAAACTGGAGCAGAACTGTTTAATAAACAAGGTATGTACTCAATGAAACAAGAATATTCTGTCCATAATGAAAACTCTGTGGTTTGATTATTCCTCACTCTCTATTTCAGAAATCTTGGGCTTCCTGAAATCCCCATCAATTCCGATTGTTTAAAGGATGGATAGATAGGTAGGCAGCTAGATAGACACATAATAAAAAGACATGTATACTTTAGTGTAATTTTACTGCCACGCATGACCACTTCCAGGTGCATTGTATTTTAAGCCTTATCCGTAATTTGTATAATTAACAAGTAAACACTTTTAGATAATTTTAGCAACCACTGAGCAGGTGAGGTGTTAGAAGGCTCCTAAAGTCATCACACGCAGACTATATTCTTTGATTTAGCAAAATCCAAACCATATGTGAGTATCAAAAGAACATAAAGCCACTAGGCTCCACAGAGGCACTGAGGCAATAAAATGAGCCAGTTTTAAGGCAAGAAGAATGACCTCCATTAAAAGGAGTTTTAGAAATTAGGTATGGTAATATGGCCTCAGTCTGCAGGAGCAGTAGTCAAATGAAAATATATTTAAAGAGTGGTTCTGGCCCCTGTGGTATGTGTACCCTAGGAGAGCCATCATCTCTTTAATAACTTTGCTGTATTTCTTCACCACATTATTGAAAACTGTTTAATGAGCAGTTTCCCTCAGAGAAGATATCAGATTCTCAGAAGCAGTTGCCATGAGAGATACTCTTTAGAGCCTGACGAAATTATGTTTATTCTTTTACATTTTTTCCTGGGGCAGTTGAAATGGTGGTGTTTTCATTTTCTTTCAGAAATATATTTCTGCATATGGAAACAAGACAAGTTGAAGGTAGAAATTTTGAAAATAAAAAAGCATAAAGAACAGCAGAGATCAATGTGATCTCTCTCTCCAAACATAGAAGTAACTATTAATATTCTGGTATATTACTTTCTAAATTTGAATTTCTGCGTCATTCTCATATGAGTAACATTAAATAGACATATGTTAGTCACATTTTTATACTACATCAATTTTGTATCTCACTTGGTTTTTAAATTATCATTATCCCATGTTAATCATAAGTCATTTTGTAATCCAGACAATATCTGTCTGAATCCTTCAACATCTTCCAGTCTGCAGTATTCTTCTTAAATTTACACCTGCTTCCAATCTTTAACTCTAAACCTTAAGGCAGCTTCTCTTTTTAGCTTTCTTTTTGGATGTGGGTACCACCTCTCTTCCCTCAGCATTACCCCATGATTACGCATGTTGACACCAAAGTCAGAGAGCCAGATACCAACTCACCTGTCTACCACCGACTAGCTTGTGATAAGTCATTTATGCTCCCTAAGCCTCCAAATTTTTCTATCCATGAAATGGGTATGAATTCAGACTGAAAGGTAAAATCCACAACACATGTACAGCGTAGTGCTTGGCACAAAGTAGATCGTTGCCTTGCACTGACCTGCAAAATGGAAGGTCAAGAAAAACAGCTGGAGAAATTATATTGATAATGGTAGTTATAATAACATTTCTCCAAACACTATTAACACAAGATTCTTGAGTACAATGGATTTTATTTAAAGCCTGAAGATAAATTTACAGCATAAGTCAAGAAAAAATTCAGACTTCTTTCAGACATGACTCTTCCTAGAAATTTTTAGAACATCTCCCAAAGAGATTTCTTACTGGCTGTCTTTTCACATAACAGTATAACTTCTAATAATTTCAAAAGTTCTTCTGAATTTTTTCTTCAAACATTACCTACATCCCTTTATATTGACTATTTTACTTTATTTACTTTTCTTTTTTTTTTTTTAAGACAGAGTTTCACTGTCACCTAGGCTGGAATGCAGTGGTGTGATCATGGCTCAATGCAGCCTCAACCTCCCAACCTCCCAACCTCCCAGACTTAAGCAATCATCCTTCCTCAGCCTCCCAAGTAGCTGGGACTACAAGAAGTGCATCACTGTGCATGAATTTTTTTTGCAGGATCTCATCATGCTGCCCAGGCTAATCTTGAACTCTTGGGCTCTAGTGATCCTCCTTCCTCATCCTCTCAAAGTGCTGAAATTACTGGCAAGAGCCACCATTCTGGGCTGACAATTCTATTTTCTCTTCTTTGTAGATTACTTCTTTGTGCTTCTTATTTCATTCATTTATTGAAGTTTTGGTATTTTTAATTTGTAGGTGTTATTTTTATGTTATGTTACATATTAGATGTTATGTTAAAATTGAATATTTTAGTATTCTGTTTTGATTTCTTTTTTGATATTTTAGCTATAATTTCTTTCCATTATTATTAGTGGTTTTACCAAAAATTACAGCATGTATCTTAAACATAAAATAATCCACTTGGTCTTGAAATTTTACTACCTCATGTAAAAATTGTAGAAACCTAATACAGTTCAATTCACCACCATCATCCTTAGCACTATAATTGTCAAACACATTATGCCTATAAACATTATAAACTCCATACTATGGTGTTATAATTGTTACTTCAAAACATCGTGGGTTTTTGGAAAATTAAGAAAAGAAAAAAAATCTTGGTCTTTTTATTTACTTATGTATTTTCCCCTTTCAGTGATTTGAATCCTTACATAGATTAAAATTATCATCTGGTATAGTTTCTCTTCAGTCCAAAAAAGATAACTTCCTTTTGCATTTCTTACAGAATAGATCTGCTAACAACAAATTTCCTGTTTGTTTTTGTCTAAAATATCTGTCTTATTCTTTTTTATTGATAAATAATAACTGTATATATTGAGAATGTCTATTTCATCTTTGTTTTGGAAAGATGGTTTTGCTGAATGTAGAATTTTGTAGTCAGTTTTTGTCATTTAGCACTTCAAAGATTGGTTCCATTTACTTTGTCCTCCGCTGTTGCTTATGAGAAGTCAGCCACCATTCGTATCATTGTACTTTGTGTGTTGTGTGACAATTTCCTTTAGCGGCTTACAAGGTTACCTTTTTATCTTTGCATTTCAGCAGTTTCACTGTGATGTTCCTGGTGTTTTCTTTGTATTCATCTTGCTTAAGTCTCAGTAAACTTAAGTTAAAAGTTTTCAACCGTTTAAAAGAAAATTTCTTTTGCTTCTCTTTCTGGCACTTCATTATGCCTTTGTTACTGCTTGGTAGTCTCACACGTCTCCATCGTTCTGTTCATGTTTCTTCACTTTTTTTTCTTTCCAGATTCTACACTAGATATTTTCTTTTGACCTGCCTTCAAGTTCAATAGCTTTTTCTGCTGTTAAATTCTTCCAGTAAAATTTTTATTTCAGTTATTCACTTTCCAGCTTTAGAATTTGACTTGCCATTTTTCTCTGCAATTTCTATTCATCCACTAAGATTACCCATCTGTTTGTTTATTTTATGTATAACATTCTTAAGTTTTTGAACATGCTTACAGTAACTACTTTAAATGTTCTCAGATAATTGCAACATCTAGGTCATCTCTAAGCCATTTTATGTCGATGGCATTTTTTTCTCGAGTATGGACAACATTTTTCTTGTTCTCAGCATGTTGAGTGATTTTTGTTTATTTATTTATTTTTTTGTTGTACTTTAGGTTCTGGGGTACATGTGCAGATCATGCAGGATTGTTGCATAGGTACGCACATGACAATGTGGTTTGCTGCTTCCATCCCCCCATCACTTACATCTGGCATTTCTCCCCATGTTATCCCTGCCCAACCTTCCCACCCCCCACCGTCCCTCCCTTGCCCCCCTCAACAGACCCCAGTGTGTGATGCTCCCCTCCCTGTGTCCATGTGTTCTCATTGTTCAACATCCGCCTGTGAGTGAGAACATGTGGTGTTTGATTTTCTGTTCTTGTGTCAGTTTGCTGAGAATGATGGTTTCCGGATTCATCCATGTCCCTACAAAGGACACAAACTCATCATTTTGTATGGCTGCATAATATTCCATGGTGTATATGTACCACATTTTCCTTGTCCAGTCTATTGTCGATGGAAATTTGGATTGGTTCCAGGTCTTTGCTATTGTATACAGTGACACTATGAACATACATGTCCATGTGTCTTTATAATAGAACAATTTATAATCCTTTGGGTATATACTCAGTAATGGGATTGCTGGGTCAAATGGAATTTCTATTTCTAGGTCCTTGAGGAAGCGCCACATTGTCTTCCACAATGGTTGAACTAGTTTACACTCCCATCAACAGTGTAAAAGTGTTCCTATTTCTTCACATCCTCTCCAGTATCCATTGTCTCCAGATTTTTTAATGATCACCATTCTAACTGGCATAAGGTGGTATCTCAATGTGATTTTGATTTGCATTTCTCTAATAATCAGTGATGATGAGCATTTTTTCATGTTTGCTGGCCTCATATATGTCTTCTTTGGAAAAGTGTCTGTTCATATCCTTCTCCCACTTTTGGATGGGTTTCTTTGTTTTCTTCTTATAAATATGTTTTAGTTCTTTGTAAATTCTGGATATTAGCCCTTTGTCAGATGGGTAGATTGCAAAAATTTTTTCCCATTCTGTTGGTTGCCCGTTCACTCTAATGATTGTTTCTTTTGCTGTACAGAAGCTCTGGAGTTTAATTAGGTCCCATTTGTCTATTTTGGCTTTTGCTGCCAGTGCTTTTGGTATTTTATTCATGAAGTCCTTGCCTATGCCTATGTCCTGAATGGTTTTGTCTAGGTTTTCTTCCAGGGTTTTTATGGTGTTAGGTCTTATGTTTAAGTCTTCAATCCATCTGGAGTTAATTTTAGTGTAAGGTGTCAGGAAGGGGTCCAGTTTCTGCTTTCTGCACGTGGCTAGCCAGTTTTCCCAACACCATTTATTAAACAGGGAATCCTTTCCCCATTGCCTGTTTTTGTCAGGTTTGTCGAAGATTGGATGGTTGTAGATATGTTTTGTTGCCTCTGAGGCCTCTGTTCTGTTCCATTGGTCCACATCTCTGTTTTGGTACCAGTACCATGCTGTTTTGATTACTGTAGCCTTGTAGTATTGTTTGAAGTCTGGTAGTGTGATGCCTCCAGCTTTGTTCTCTTTGCTTAGAATTGACTTGGCTATGCAGGCTCTCTTTTGGTTCCATATGAAGTTTAAGGTGTTTTTTTCCAGTTCTGTGAAGAAGGTCATTGGTAGCTTGATGGGGATAGCGTTGAATCTGTAAATTACTTTGGGCAGTATGGCCATTTTCACGATATTGATTCATCCTAACCATGAACATGGAATGTTTCTCCATCTGTTTGTGTCCTCTCCTATTTCGTTGAGCAGTGGTTTGTAGTTCTCCTTGAAGAGGTCCTTCACATGCCTTGTTAGTTGTATTCCTAGGTATTTTATTCTCTTTGTAGCAACTGTGAATGGCAGTTCGTTCTTGATTTGGCTCTCTTTAAGTCTGTTATTGGTGTATAGGAATGCCTGTGATTTTTGCACATTGATTTTGTATCCTGAGACTTTGCTGAAGTTGCTTATCAGTTTCAGGAGATTTTGGGCTGAGACGATGGGGTCTTTAAATATACAATCAAGTCATCTGCAAATAGAGACAATTTGACTTCCTCCTTTCCTATTTGAATACC
>CAUYLG010037775.1:0-19329 GCA_963573385.1 Cacajao melanocephalus
TTGTCTGTTATTGGTGTATAGGAATGCTTGATTTTTGCACATTGATTCTGTATCCTGAGACTTTGCTGAAGTTGTTTATCATCTTAAGGAGATTTTGGGCTGAGACAATGGAGTCTTCTAAATATACAATCATGTCATCTGAAAACAGACAATTTGACTTCCCCTTTTCCTATTTGAATACACTTTATTTATTTCTCTTGCCTGATTTCACTGGACAGAACTTCCAATACTATGTTGAATAGGCATGGTCAGAGAGGGCATCCTTGTCTGGTGCTTTCTTTCAATGGGAATGCTTCCAGCTTTTGTCCATTCAGCTTGATATTGGCTGTGGGTTTGTCATAAATAGCTATCATTATTTTGAGATATGTTCCGTCAATACCTAGTTTATTGAGAGTTTTTAGCATGAAGGTGTGTTGAATTGTGTCGAAGGCCTTTTCTGCATCTATTGAGATGATCATACAGTTTTTGTCATCAATGTGTGTGCCTGAGCAACTGCTCAGTGAAGACTCCATACAACTCTATGTGTCAGACCCCAGGCTCTGGTGGCCTTGGTTCACAAGGGGATCTGCTGATCTGCAAGATGCAAAGATCTGTGAGTTTCTCAGGGTCACACAGTCACTCAGCACTTCCCTTGGCTGGGAGTAGGGGTTTTCTTGGCTCCATGTTGCTCCTGGGTGAGCTGTTGCTCCACCATGCTTTTCTTTCTTCTCCATGTGTTGAGTTCTTTCCATAATCAGTTCCAATGTGAGAACCTGGATATTTCCGTTGAAGATGCTGTATTCACTTGCCCCTTTTGTTTCTCTTCTTGAGTGCCATGGATCACAGCTGCTTCTAATCAGCCATCTTGGCTCCTCCCCTTAAACTTTCATCTTAAAACTTCTTTTGCTGAATTCCGTAAGTTTTAGTCTGTTGTGTTTCCATTTTAGTCTCGAACTATTTTTTGATTTCTCTGTTGATATTTTTCTAGACTCATAGGTTGTTCAGGAATGTGATGCTCAATTTCCACATTTATGTGAGTTTTTAAAGTTTTTCTCCTATTATTGATTTCTAGTTTCATGGCATTGTGTTTGTAAAAGATACTTAATATTCATACTAAATGAGGAAAACTTGAAAGCATTTCCCCTGAGAAATGGAGCAAAACAACGATGCCCACTTTTACCACTTATGTTCAACATAGTACTGGAAATCCTAGGCAGAGCAATCAGACAAGAGAAAAAAAATAAAGGGCATCCAAATTGGAAAAAAGGGAGTCAAACTCAATGTTTGCTGAAGATATAGTTACATATTTAGAAAACCCCAAAGGCTCATACAAAAAGTTCCTAGATCTGATAAGTAAATTCAGTAGTCTCAGGATACAAAATCAATGTACACAAATCAGTAGTACTGCTATACACCAACAGCGACCAAGCTGAGGCTCAAATTAAGAACTCAATCCCTTTTGTAATAGCTTCAAAAAACAAAACAAAACAAAACAAAACAAAAAACTTAAGAATATAATTAACCAAGGAAGTGAAAGATCTCCATGATGAAAACTACCAAACACTACTGAAAGAAATCACAAATGACACCAAAAAATGGAAACAGATCCCATGTTCATGAATGGAAAGACTCAATATTGTGAAAATAACCATACTGTCAAAATCAATCTACATATTTAATGTAATTCCCATAAGAATACCGTCACCATTCTTCAGAGAACTAGAAAAAAACAATCCTAAAATCCATGTGGAACTAAAGAAAAGTCTACATAGCCATCACGATACTGAGCAAAAGGAACAAATATGGAAGTATCACATCACCTGACTTCAAATTATACTACAAGACTATAGTTACCAAACCAGCATGGTACTGACATAAAAATAGGCATATAGACCAATGAAATACAATAGAGAATCCAGAAATAAAACCAAATACTTATAGCCAATTGATCTTTGACAAAGCACAAAAAACACAAATCGGGGAAAGGATACTCTATTCTCTAAATGATCAAGCCACATGCAGAAGAATGAAACCTGTTCCCCATCTCTCACCTCATACAAAAATCAACTCAAGATTGATCAAAGTTCTGAATCTGATGTCTGACACTATAAAAATTCTAGATGATAACATCCAAAAAACTCTTCTGGACATGGGTTTAGGCAAAGAATTTATGACAAAAACCCCAAAAACAAATGCAACAAAAACAAAAATAAATAAATAGGATCTAATTAAACTAAAAAGCTTCTGCACAGCCAAAGAAATAATCATCAGAGTAAACAGACAACCCACAGAGGAGACAATACAAATATCCATCCAACAAAGAACTGGTATCCAGAATCTACAGAGAACTCTACAAACAAATCAGCAAGGAAAAAAAAATAATTCCATCAAAAAGTAGACAAAGGACATGAACAGACACATCTCAAAAGAAAATATATGAACAGCCAACAAATATATAAGAAAATGTGGCCTGGTACATTGGCTCATGCCTATAATCCTAGCACTTTGGGAGACTGAGGTGAGTGGATCACCTGAGATCAGAAGTTTGAGACCAACCTGGCCAACACGGTGAAAGCTCATCTCTACTAAAAAAATACAAAAATTAGCTGGGCTTGGTGGCACACACCTGTAATCCCAGCTACTTGGGAGGCTGAGGCAGGAGAATTGCTTGAACCTGGGCAGCAGACATTGCAGTGAGCCGAGACCATGACATTGTGCTCCAGCCCAAGCAACAAGAGTGAGAAACTCCATCTCAAAAAAAAAAAAAAGTTTAACATTTCTAATCATCAAGAAATGCAAATTAAAACCACAATGAAATACTGCCTTACTCCTGCAAAAAGTACCATAATTAAAAAGTCAAAAAACAATAGATGTTGGAGTGGATGTGGTGAAATGGGAACACTTTTACACTGTTGGTGGGAATGTAAATTAGTACAACCACTATAGAAAACAATGTGGAGATTCCTTAAAGAACTAAAAGTAGAACTACCATTTGATCCACCAATTCCACTTACTGGGTATCTACCTAAAGGAAAAGAAGTTGTCATACAAAAAAGACACCTGCACAAGCATGTTTATTGCAGTACAATTTGCAATTACAACACATGGGAACCAACCTAAGGGCCCATCAACCAATGGATGGATAAAAAAAATGTGGTATACATACATCATGTAACACTACCCAACCATAAAAAGGAATAAATACCATCTGTTGTAGCAACTTGGATGGAGATGGAGGCCATTATTCTAACTGAAGTAACTGAGAAATTGAAAACCAAATATTATATGTTCTCATTCTGAATACTAGTGAGTTTAAAATGAGTTTTATACTTTTATATGCTTTCATTTTACAAATTAGTGTTCCTTGTGTTAGCTTGAAGAACTCCTTTTAATATTTCATGTAAGGCAAGTCTAGTGGTGATAATTCCTTCAACTTCTGTTTATCTGGGAAAGTGTTTATCTTTCCCTCATTTTTGAAGGACAATTTTGTCACATAGTTTTCTTAGTTAATTTTTCTCCTCCCCAGAACTTTTAATATTATTGTTCTACTATATACTGGTCTTCATTTATAAGTGGGATCTAAGATATGAGAACACAAAGGCATAAGAATGATATAATAGACTCTGGGGATACGGGGGGAAGGATGAGAGGGAGGTAAAGGATAAAAGTCTACATACTTTTATGTATGTACCATACTGAGTACAGTGCACACTGTGATGAGTGATGGGTGCACTAAAATCTCAGAAATCACCGCTAAATAATTTATCCATGTAACCAAAAACCACCTGTACCCCAAAAACTATTGAAATAAAAAAAATGATGCGACTTTAATGTCATCAAATATTATTTAGAGATGGGTTCTCAGTCAATTGATCCTTCCACCTCAGCATCCTGAGGTAAAGCAATTGCAGGTGTAAGCCACTTCTCCCAGTTTAAATTTGTTAAGTTGTTTTGAGGCCTAACATGTGATCTATTCTGGAGAATGTTTTGTATGCACTTGAGCAGAGTAAAGTGAAGTTGTTCTGAATAAAGCAAGGTTCACTTCCAATGTTTTCTTGTTGGTTTTCTTTCTGGATAACCTATTCATTGGTATGGGGATAACCCCATACCTTGGGATACAGGTATTGACATCCCCTAATAAGATCATATGGCTGTCTAATTCTTCCTTCAGATCTGCTAATAGTTGCTTTATATATTTAGGTGCTCCATTATAGAGTGCATATACATTGACAATTATCATATCTTCTTGATGAATTGACCTCTTTTTTATTACATAATGAACTTATTTTTCTCTTGTTATAGTTTCCAACTTAAGTCTTTTTTGTCTGATATACATATAGCTACCCCTCCTTTCTTTTGGTTTTTATTTGCACAGAATATCTTATCTATCTCTTCACTTTCAGCCTGTGTGTGTCCTTAAAGCTAAAATGAGTTTCTCATAAGTACCATATAGTTGTGAGTGTGTGTGTGTGTGTGTGTGTGTGTTTAAATTCAGCCACTCTATATCCTTCTGATTGGTGAATTTAGTGTATTTAAATTTGAAGTAATTATTAATAGATTAGGACTTACCGTTATTATTTAAGGTTTTTTTTTTCTATTTTATAGTTCCTTTGTTCATCTCTTGCTCTCTTCTTTTGTTCTTTGATTTTATATAGCAGTATGCTTTTATTTTTTTATTTTTCCTTTTCACCTTTTAAGTATCTACTAAAGGTTTTTGCTCTGTGACTATCATGGGGTTACATAAAACATCTCACAGGTATAAGAGTCTAAGTTTATTTTAACTTCAATAGCATATAGAAACTTTACTATTTAACCTTTATTGTCCACATTTTAAGATTTGATTTCATAATTTTTTATATTGTTTATTCATTAACAAATTATTATAGGTACAGTTACTTTTAATATGCTTTTTTCTCCTTTATAGTAGAGTTTAAAATGATTTATATGCCACAATTACAGTACTAGAGTATTCTGAATTTGATTATTTACTTACCTTTACCAGTGAGTTTTATACTTTTACATGTTTTAAGTTTACTAATTAGTATCCCTTATGTTAGCTTGAAGAATTTCCTTTAATATTTCTTGTAAGGCAGGTCTAGTGGTAATGAATTTCTTCAGCTTCTGTTTATCTGGGAAAGTCTTTATCTTTTCCTCATTTCTGAAGGACAACTTTGCTATATAAAGTTTCCTTAGTTGACTTTTCCCGTCCCCAGAACACTGAATATTATTATTCTGGTCTATACTGGCCTTCAAGGTTTGTGTCTGGAAATTCAGAGTCTAAGATAGCTTTCTTTTATTTGTAACAAGTCTCTTATTTATTATTTATTATTGCTTTATTTTTTTTTTCCCTTATCTTTGATTTTTGACAATATTATCAGAATGTGTCTTTGTGAAGTCCTCTCTGTATTGAAACTATCTGGGACTTTTGAGCCTCATGTACATGAATCGTTCATATTTCTCTCAATATTTGTAAAATTTTCAGCCACTATTTATTTAAATAATTTTTCTGATGCCTTCTCTCTCTCTTTTTTTCTCCTTTTGGGGACTCCATAATTCTTACATCATTTCTGTTGATGATGTCCTATAAATATAGTAAACCTTTATTTTTTATATTTTGTGTTCTTTTTTGCCTGTAACTGGATAATTTCAAATTACCTAATTTTAAGTTCACATATTTTCTTCTGTTTGATTGAAGTCTGCTATTGAAGGCCTATTTTGCATTTTTCATTTCCTTCATTTTATTCATCACCAGAAGTTCATTTTAAAAATAATTTCTGTTTCTTTGTTGATCTTCTCATTTTGTTTATATATTTTTCCCAATTTTATTGTTATCTGTTTGTGTTCTTCTTTGGCTTACTGACATTTCTTGAAACAATAATTTTGGATTCCTTGTTAGGCAACTTATAGAACTCCATTGTTTTTTGAGGTCAGTTACTAGAAAATGTGTGTATTCTTTTGCTGGTGTCATATTTCCTTGTTTTTTCACGGTCTTTGAAGTCTTACACTGCTACCCTTACATTTGAAGAAGTCACTTTTTCCACTTTTTACTGACAGGCTCTGGGAAAGAAATGCCTTCATCAACGAGCCAGCTTGGCAATTCTGAGGCTCTCTCAGACCTTTTCTATGAATGTAATCACTCCATCCTTCATGTTCCCTTTTGGGAGGAAATTCTTAAAAATTTAAGGATTTCCCAAAACAGGCCTGGTACTGAGAATCTTCTGTTTGTTTTCCCTATGGCAGTGCCTTGAAATGGTTAAGTTTGTCTGCCTTTCTCGAATCCTGCAAGATCAAGCTGGCTAACTGCATGTGCTCATGAGCTGTGTGCAAAGGCTCTCACTTGTTGTTGAAGGAGAGCACATGGGTAGTAAGCCACCAGGAATGTGGGTGAGGTATGTGGAACATTGAAGGTCCCTGTGGGCCAGTTGGGAGGAGAGGGTCTGTGGGTGAGGCACTCCAAGTTGCTTGTAGGTGGTCTTCCTGATGGAGTTCATGAGGTTAGTTGGTCACATGACCCTTTTTTGAGTTTCTAGCCCTGCCTCTGTTTCCTGCTCCCAGTCTCCCCCAGCTGCTCAGCCACATTGATCCCTTCAGCATGAGGAGATGAGAAAGAGATGGGCCTCTGAGTCAGTGTCGTGCGCAGCTGGCATAGCCAGACTCACTATGTGTTCACTTTCCTCTATAAGAGGCATCATGGGCTGAGGAGTTTTCTCTCAGCACTAAGCTGTGCCACCTTGGGGGAGTGTGAAAAAGGGAAAGAGAAACTGGTTTTCTTCCCTTTTAATGTATTATTATAATTTTTTTCCCTGAATCTTCTCTGCTGGGCTCCTGGACACCCACAAAGGTACTCTTTGTGGTACCTTTGTGTGCACTATGGGAGCGCTATAGGAAGGTGGTGGTAAACAACTTCTATTTTGACATCTTGCTGATGTCACTCCTCTAAGAAGATGACATATTCCTACCAGTTGCTATATAATTGACAGAACTTCTTGTGAAAGGAAGATATTTTCTTGTCCCCAGTTGACTTGAGGCTTGGATATATGACTTGCTTTATGCTATGGAATGTGTTCATAAGAAATAGAGGCAAAGTTGAAGGAAAAGTTTTAAGACCCTTCTCATGAATTGCCCATGGCTGTTTTTCCTCTGCCAGGAGGAGGTGGTCCTTTTAGCCTGTTAGTTATCTGATCACAGTTTTAACCAAGACAGCAGAGGAGAAAATGATTCTTCTTGAAAAATTCTGGACATTCTTGTATATTTTCTGAGTAGCTTGTCAAGTTTCAAACAAAACAAAACACAAATAAAAACTTTGATATTTTGGGGAACTATATGTATTATATTTTTTATGAAACTGGTGATAATTGATATTTTTCCAGCATTGAATCTTCCAGTCACTGAATATGTTTTTTTGGCTAGCCTCAATAATGATTTATAATTTTCCCCCATATCTTTTGGTGGATTTATTTATTGGTATTTTTGGTGCTTTTAAAATTAACTTTAAAAAAATCTCATATTCTAAGTTATCATAGCTAACAAATAGAAATGTTGATTTTTTTTAAATATCATGCTTGTCCAGTAATTTTGCTATATTAACTTCTTTTAATAACTTATCTATAAATTATTTTATATTTTCATATATGCAGTCTGCCTTTTCCTCCCTTGCCACACACAGAATGTCTAATTTATACCAGGTGTTCAATGCCTGCTATTAAATGGAACAAAATTCTAAGTGTTTCTTAATCAAGGTTGGCAGTCTTTTTCAAAATAACCATTTCTGCATCTCACCTTCTCTCACAGGTTCGGGCTAGGGCCTAAGCACATTTATTCTAAAAAATTTCCTGAATTATTCTGATGTAAAAACCTTGTTGTGAACCACTGTTCTGTATCAATAAAATAATATAAAATACAAATAAACTTTCTGTATGATTCAAGTCCTGAATATATTTTGCTCTCGAATGTCTGAGAAGCTGAGGCAAAAACATTCATTGTTTTGAAGATATTTAAATTTCCTTTTAGCCTTGATTTGATAAGCATACACTATAAAAATCAACCAATCAAAATTTAAATATTAGATTTGTTTGTAAGAAAAAAAGAGATTTAAATGTGAGATTCTTTATAGAGAAGAGGTGGCTGAATGTTTTCTCTCTTGGCTGAAACCTCCATAAACAACGAACTACAATGAGTAAATCATTTTTTAAATGGATGAGACTAGGAATCCAGATGTTTGGAAGCAAGATACTAGCTGGTAATGTGCTATAGCCCATCATCCAGGCCCTTCCTGAGGGAAATGATAGCAAAGCCAGACTCTCTGCTTTCTAAATATCCTCTAGAAACCAATCTTGTTGTCACCAACATCACAACTTTGTTTCAGCTGGCAATTTACCAACATCTGCTTGGCAAGGACTGTTTTCCCTTGACTCTCAGATATATGTGTTTTCCCATTTTGAAACACTGAACCCAACACACAGCAAGAAGAGAGTATTGAAGTCACAACGACTATATGCCAATTCATTTGCAGAAAAACCTCCAATCTTCTTATTTAAAGTGTTATTCCTACCTTCACAATCTTGGCATTATAAATGATCAGTGTGTAAATCACTGCTTGGAGTAATCTAAAGGAAAGAAAACATAGGCATTTACATCTATTCAGGTAGCCCTTCACAGTTATTTTAAGTTTTGCAAAGAAAATGGGACAGGTGCTATAGTTTTACATTACAGAATATCAAATATTGTGCTTTACTAGCATTTCAACCCCAAGACTTTGTAAATTTTAAAAATGAGATTAAATGGTTGGCAGAGGGAAAGTTTATTAAATATACAAAATCATCAATAACATCCATTACATTTAGATTGGAACATAGTCAAGCACATCTTTTCAGTTCGTTGACCACTTTTATGATTGTCAAACTTATCCAATCATTTGTTGAGTGCAAAAGTTGTGTTTATTAGGAAGGAGACAGAATGTTTCTTTGGCTGCTTATAGTCCAAGTTGGACAGATAAATCACTTCAGCATTGCATAAGCCAGCTGAGAGATAATTAAGTCATTTGAATGTGAGGTTTCTTGGCTCTCTCATTTTTTCCCTTGTCTCTTCTTGGAAGCAAAAACCATGGATCTTGTCCCATGTCCTTCCCCTGACTCTTCTTAACATTCCCTTTTCCTCCCTGAAGTAAAGGCATACTATTTCCTCTTACTGAAGAAAAAATACTGAGAAAAATTACTAGCAAAATTCATAAAATGAAACTTAGATACCTATAGAGCTCTGTAAATATGTCTCTTTTAACCTTGTATAATCTCAAAATGATCTATTTATGCATCATTTCTTTTTTAGACTGCAAATTCCTTCAGGACACAGATATGGCTTATTCATCTTTGCATCCTTAAAACCTAACATAATAGGTGATAAGGAAGTGCTCCTCGAACAAAACTGAACTAAAAATCGTATAGTCAACTTTTTAATTTTATGGATAAAGAAACAGACCTAGAAGGTGAAGTTATTTTCCTGGTTCTTACATAGTCAGTGGTAATGTCCTTCTACTTTGCTGAAGATTTTTAAAAACCAGCTTTTTTTTTTTTTTTTTTTTTTTTTTGGTTTTTGGTTTTTTTCCTACCAGACTATTTGCTTACTCTGGGCTATGCAGACTCATCCAGAGAGGAACACATAAAGCATATGAGGCCACTTGGAGACATCATAAAAGATTTTGGGCAGTGGGACAATCATTTGGCTGGTGATCCTTGGATCTCCACATTTTGTTCTCATAGTCCCAGATGGTAGCATGATTTCACATGCCCAGTGTCTGGCTAAATGATTTTGTCCAAACTCAATATCGAGAAGATAAAATGATACAATTTGGGAGGGACAAATAATTTGGAACCTAAAATATAAATAATATGTGTTCTTTTAATTAATGAAATACAGTTGTATCTAGCTGTACAAAGGCTAAGTGCAGATATATTTTATAATTTTATATCCTCAAATCTAAGTAAGTTTAAGCATTTAAAACTTTAGATGTTTAAAGGTATTTAAAATGTTTTTTCTTTACTCAATTAAATTCTATCGCTTCCCCTTATGTATGTAATATACATACCTACATACATTAAGAAATGTTGTGTTAACAATATTAAACATCTTAAAATTAATGGTGCTATTTAGTACTTTCTCACACATATATTAGAATGTCAATATTTCATTACTCTTAGCCTCATAGGTGACACTATCTTCTAAGAAATTACTTTGGAGAGTTTTATTACCAGTTAATTTCTGTTGAGTATTTGAAATGGTTTTTCTGTGTAAGTAAATGTTTGACTTACTTTCTATAAAAATAGAGTGTATTATTTGAATACAAGATATTGGTTGTTTTCCAAAAAATCAGTGTCAACTAGTTAGTTCATATCTGAGCTATAATATAGTATTGTTCCTGTTTTGACTGCTGTTTTGACTTAAACAGAATCATTCCCTATTTTATTGCCAACAAATGTTGAATTTGTAGATAGAATTACATACATTGGATTAAATGTAGTACACAAATAAATACAGTATGCTGCTGTTTAAGAACTGCTGGTGCAATCTGCTGCCAATTCTTGAATCATTAAGTTCTACTACTCCTCTACTAAATAATAATATAGACTTGAGGTGCACTGGAAAACAGGAGCTGGTGCAGCTATTGAAATCAACAGACTCAGGATTCTATTTTTTAACTACTATTAAAGCTGGCAGAATTAAAATGTATGTACACACACACACACACACAGACTCTCTCTCTCTCTCACACACACACACACACACACACACACATACTCTACAAATAGGGACAAAAATGAATATGAGTTACGGGCGTCGGGGACTTTGGGATTCCAGTTTCCTCTCATATAACCCATCTTAAAGCTCATTTTGGACCATTTTCTTGTCCTTGCCATTGAGATACTTAGTTACATGCAATGGAACTACCTTCATATGTTTTACATATTTTTTTTTTCTGTCTAAGTCCAGTATATTTGTTCAGGTCTATGTGACAGTTTCCAAGTTGGTACACCTCCACTTCAAATTTAGACAATTAAAGATCAAGAGAAACTTTATAGAAATAAAATAGTTGCAAAAGTATGTCAGTGGATTTTTTTCCCTTAATAAGCAAGGTAAAATATATTTGAAATTTTTATCACCTTGGTGCGATATGATATTTGAGTAGAATTTAGCAAGAGCAGAAATTCTTGGCATTTTCATGAGCTTTTATTTCTATTATCTCCAATACTTTCAGATTTCAAAGAACAGTTTTGGTGCTAATTACCAGATTTTGACTTTTATGAAAACCCCACACCACATGTCCTGATTTTATACCCAGTTGCATGTGGAATCTGAAATGTGGTTTTATCAAAATAAACTCACACTTTGGTGTGTGGAATTTCACTTGTAAAGTAGAGATCATAATTTCAAAAACAAACACAATTTGCACTTGGTTTTGCTTGAAAAAATATAACGCTTGGCTGTGATCAGATGAAAAGTGTTTTACTCAAGTACTGGCTTTTCTCTGAAAAGCACCCGTGGTTGGAGCCAAGTGGTCGTGAACAGCATCATCTTCCATGCAAGCACCTTGGCATCTCCTTATTTAACTGGTATGTTTTAGAAGATACTTTTTTTTCTTAAAATTATTTTATTCTTTTTTAGAAGTCCAAATATTTATTCTAACATTTCCTACTTATTTGGGTCAAGAGCAGAGCTTGTAAGGACCAATTATGGGAAGCGAAGAAAATTCTTAAGTTATTAATTAAATCAATGAAAAGAATTAAATGCACTGTTTTCTGATGCAGAAATATCCAGTTATGTCCCCCAGAGGCAACTGGTGTCACAGAAGACAGACCTGAATTTGAATTCTAGTCCTGCCAGCCAGTTTCTCTTTTACCTCGAGCAAGTTATATAATCTCTCAAATTCCAAGCTTCCTCATCTAGTAAACAGCAATAACAAACAAAATAATTTTGAAGATGAGATGAGAAATGAGACATGGAGAGCCCCTAGTTACATGCTTAGAATATAACAGATACTCAGAGAAGCTGCTGGTGCTTGGGATGGCATTTCAAGTCCATGGTGGAAAAATAAAAATAAAATCTAATCAGAGCACTTGAGTTACTTAAAGTTTTTTTTTAATTTAAAAATTATTTAATTGTATAATTTATTTTTTAAGATCCACTTCTTACTATGTTGCTCAGGCTTGTCTCAAACTCCTGGCCTCAGGTGATCCCCCAACCTCAGCCTCCGGAGTAGCTGGGATTACAGGTGTGAGTCACTGTACTGGGTAGATTTTAAAGTTTTTATATGTAAAATCGAAAAAACCAGTTTGTGCCATTATTACCTATCATTAACTCTACCAGCAGTTTTTGATTGTGTTAAGCACTAAAGCTATTCCAAAAGCATTAGCCCTCATGCTCCAACAGGCTCATAGCACAGTTAAAGAAGAATGCAAGAAAAGTCCCTGGAAGAAAGGACTATGCATTTGAGACTTGTTTTATCATTTACAAGGCACACGAGACATCCCTGGATGCCTCTGAGTAGAAAAATGTAGTGTGGTCCTGTTGTCAGCAGGGTTGGGTGGAGAGTCACCTCTACTACTTATTACTGTAAATCTTTCAGTAGGTCAATTAACCTCTTAAGGATGAATAGAAGCATTTATCTTGATAGGCTATTTTGAGAATCAAATGAAAAAATCCATAAAAAGTCATAGCAAGGTCCCTGGCACATGATAAACATACCAGAGATGGATTAGCCCTAACATGATGACAGTCTGTCTTTCTTTAGGGAGTTCTTTCTTAGAAGCATCTATCTACCTTTCTGGGAAGAACACAAAATGGAATAGAACATACAATTTTGCTTTTAAAGTTCCTCTTTCTATCTAAGATTTTTATCGTTTTACATTAGCATTGTTCTGAACAGCCCATGGCTGTATAGAGAACTACCTTTCCTTTTGAGAGGAATTATTGGGTCTCAGTTCATTGAATTATTTGACCATAATAATAAACCTCCAGTTTCTTTATTTCTTCATCTTGGACATCATGTAGCAATGTGTACACAAGTAGCCCCAGGTCTTTGGACTTCCTCATGAACAACCTTTTTATGAGTCTGTTGTTAAACTCTTTATGAGATTCATCAACGTGAGTAACACTGCTAGTCCTGTAAGAGTCTCTTACCTCATGAATGATTTATAACAAAGAGAGCTACTTTATTAAAAGGTTCTCGTGCTTCAGTCTCTTGTGAGCTCAAAGAGCTAAGAGTTGCCATTATTATATTAGAAGAAATACATGCTTATTCAAGAGAAATTTTAAAAAGCCATGGGAAGTTTATCAACTTGTTGTATAGTCCCATGTTTTAAAAATATTCCCTTCCCTTTGTTTCTTTAATCATTTTCACCTGTTCATTTAACTAATACTTCCTGCATGTTACAATGTTCTTGACCTTGCTAGAGAATAAGACTGGCAGAATCTCTGCCCTTAAAGAGTTGCTAATGGTTCCCAAAGGGAGCTGCACATTATCATCAGCATCAGTGGGGATTTGTTTTAAGAGAACCAATAGGTAACCATTATATCAGAGTCTTCAAGGTATGGGTGAAGACCGTGAGGCAGAAGGAGCCTACTACTTTGATGGATCTGAAAAGAAAGCCATTTGGATTGGACTACAGTGATCAAGAGGTAGAGGGTAGGAGAAGGATGTATGAGAGAAGCAGGGCCTTATCTTGGGCTAACCTAACCTCCCCACTTTCAGAAACTGTTACTTAACTAACACTGGATTTAACAAAGCATTTATTCAGATTATCAAGTGCAATCCTTTCAAATTTTATAATGAGTGCGATATTAAAAAGATTTTTGAAGAACTCATGCTTCATTTCAAATGTACGTTGCAATGTGAAATCTGCTAAATGTGGTCTTCACGTCAATTTTTCAAAAGAGGGAAAAGGAGTCCTCAAATGTCTATAGTAAAATTCTCTTAATCACTTGAAATGCGGGTGCCCATTCTTTCATGTCCCTTCCCTTGCAACATTTTCCTAGTAGAATATTTCATACATTCAAATGTCATCAATTACTAAATCTAGGTTATGAACACACACTTCCCTTTTACTTGGCTCTTTATATATAATTTTCCAAATCCATTGGATCATTCATTATGTAGCTTCAATGTCATCACCTAGTTACTACAATGGTGGGATAAAGGAGTAGAGTAGCATGATATAGTATTATAAGTGTGGAATTTGGGGAATTAATCAATATAATTTTTGTGTGTACATTTCTTGAATCTTATTTAAAATTACATCTGGGTCTTTAAGATCTCAGTTTATCCATCTTATTATTTGTCTTTTTATTGTCTAGTAGTCACAAATATCCTCAGTGTTTTTCTATGTTGTCATTTTAAGCAGTTTGGTGATAAAAGTGCAGAATAATTTTTTTCAAACTTTCATAGTTTTCATTTCCTTCCTAATTTAGGTATAAACTAGCTAAAAATAAAATCAAGAGGAAATAAATATGTAATGTTTCCTTTAATCCAATATCATTTAGACCATCTTACTATTTGAAGATGTGTGTTTTACTATCAATGGTTTTTTACAGTAGTCAACAACTTAACATTTTTTGAGTACCTAGAAAATAATTATTTTTATTCTCATAAATCTCCTCAACTCATACTATTATTCCTTTTTACATGAGTTGGAATATGATTAATATTTCACATTAATGTGATATTTAATAAATGACTTAGAAAAAGATTTTGATCAGAAAAACTGTACATGATAATTTTATTCTTGCAGACCAAATGTATAATTTATAAATCTTCATTATGCAAAATATTCAGGATGATCAAGGCCCATTAATTCATGTAAAAATATTTAGCATTCTGGAATAAATCTTTGAAACATCCAAAAAAATATATCTGGGTAGATTTATGAGTTGTGATGCTTTTAATCTGCAGTCATAATGTGGATCTGGCTTCATTTGATTGCATAATTAGAAGAATGGATGGATGCATGAAAAGTCATCTAATGGTCTATTAGAACATTGCTTTGTTTACTTCATTAATATGTAATGAAATGTATATTATAAGAAACTACTGAAACATATTTCCTTGGCTAAAATTCAAAAATGTTTATATAATTGGAGCGTTAGTTTTCCAGGAGAATAAAGTTTAATTGTAATCAGATGTTCATTCTGGAAGCACAAGGATAGTAATAATATTGTTGGAAATGATATTTTAATGTTTTTCTTACATTCAGCTTGATGTAGAACCATACTCATGTTCAGAATATATAGATGGACTTGCTTTTTTGTGTCTTTTTAATCAAATTTCTTCCTGGGATCTGAGTGCCAGCTCTAGAAGCTGGAATGAAGTTCCACAGAGAAGTCCAAGAAGTCATGGTAATACCTGCTTGTTGTTTCTGAATCTTATTGTAAGGGCCACTGAGTCATTAAACTCCATTGAACTGTATTTGAATAATGCCCCCAGTTGTGCAATATACCAGCATAACTTTAAAGAGCACTTGGCTTCTGTGGCACACTCAAATCTGTGTGATTTTTCACATTACTGAAAAGACTTTTTTATTTCCAAGTTTCAGTTATTTATTAATCATGTAATCTCTAATAGATTACATCAACATGATTTCATGCATTTAGAGGAGAACTATTTCCTGGTTAAGTAGAAAATTGTGCAGATGGCTTCTGGAAGACCTTCATTCTAAAGCAGCTTTATAGTGAAATATTTCATGTAGAAAGATGGACCTTTTTTCTTCAGTTTTCTGGAATCCACGTTCGCTGAGTAGAACTTGTATTGATCATTGGGACTCCGTTTGTTCCAAGGCTCTGGGTTATTCTTTCTGTCCCAACTAATACCTGGATTGAACAATTCCAAAGTCAAGAGATACAGTGCTGCTCTAGTACCTCCAGCTCCAGTAAATACATAGAAGGGTATCAAACGCAGATGCTTCTTGGCCTGACTGATGATCTGACAGAGGATGTTTGTAGCAGAGGCCTCTGATTGGAAAGGAGAGAACCAGCCTAGCCACCAGGCTAAGCATTATCTGGGCTCAAAAAGACTTGTTTTAATGTATTTTAAATGTTATAGTCAGTGGGCTATCAGGTAAATCTATGAGCCACATTTCCTCTACTTAACTAGGGGAAGTTTAAAGAAAGAGATATACCTGATAATGTAGAGACTGGTAAATTTTAGAAAACAAAATGAAAGAGAAAGTTAAGTGAACAGAATGTTCATGTTGGAAACTGAAGGAAGAATGAATTAAGTTTGATCAATTCGACCTTCTTAAATCTCTTGATTTGGTCTGTATCCTTCCATACCTCCTTGCTGCCACACCACCTTAGTTTTTCTTATGTCTATTATTTCTGTAATTGTTCTCACAGCCTCCAGTCTTAACCCAATCTTACTTACTGCACTCTGCTTCCAGACTGATTTTTCAGGATAAAAATCCAAATACATTAGGGGTGACTTCAGGTTCCTTTATGATCCAACTCTGTTACCTTTCCAGCTTAAATTGCTCCAGGCATTCTAGGATTCAAGCATCCATATTTGGACTTTCCCTAATACTGATGCTCTTTTTTCCCCTGAGTCCTTTGTAAACTCCTTACCATTAATTAGTATGACTAGAATCTTAGGACTTGGCTTTGACATCAACTCCTCCAAGAAGTGTTCCCTGATAGCTCCCATACCTTTGTTAAAAGTTCTGTATAAACATTAATGTAGCTCTTACTAAAAGGTATTTGAACCATCGGTTCACTGATGTGTCTCACCTCACTAGATTTAATTTCTTGAAGACTGGGGCTGCCTTTTTAAATCTTATATTACCAGGACTTTACATAGTGCTTGAAAGCTATTAATTGCTTAAAACTAAATTGTAGAATGCATAAGCAGGTGAGTGAGTAAATACATAGTTAAATTAAAGAATGATCAAAAGGGGCAGACAGGAATAGGGAGATTCTGGAAAGCAAAAGAGAAAAAAAAACTTTAAGTTTATTTTTAAGCTATAAATTTTTTTGCAGTTTCTTTTTTTTTTTTTTAATTTTCATTTTACTTTAAGTTCTGGGATACATGTGCAGAATATGCAGGTTTGTTACATAGGTATACATGTGCCATGGTGGTTTGCTGCACCTATCAACCCATCATCTAGGTTTTAAGCCTCACATGCATTAGCTATTTGTCCTAATGCTCTCCCTTTTCTTGCCTCCCCCAAACCCCCCAACTGGCCTCAGTGTGTGTCATTCCCCTCCCTGCATCCATGTATTCTCAATGTTCAACTCCCACTTATGAGTGAGAACATGCAGTGTTTGGTTTTCTGTTCCTGTGTAAGTTTGCTGAGGATGATGGCTTCCAGCTTCATCCGTGTCCCTGCAAAGGACTTGATCTCATTCGTTTTTATGGCTGCATGGTATTCCATGGTGTATATGTACCACATTTTCTTTATCCAGTCTAACATTGATAGGCATTTGGATTGGTTCCACCACTTTGCTATTATAAATAGTGTTGCAATAAACATAAGTGTTCATGTGTCTTTATGGTAGAATGATTTATATTACTTTTGGTATGTACCCAGTAATGGGATTACTGGGTGAAATGGTGTTTCTGGGTCTAGATCCTTGAGGAGTGGCCACACTGTCTTCCACAATGGTTGAACTCATTTACATTCTCAACAACAGTATAAAAGTGTTCCTGTTTCTCCACAACCTTGCCAGCATCTTTTGTTCTTGACTTTTTAATTATCACCATTATGATTGTTGTGAGATGGTGTTTCATTGTGGTTTTGATTTGCATTTCTCTAATGATCAGTGATGATAAGCCTTTTTATATGTTTATTGACCACATAAATGTCTTCTTTTCAGAAGTGTCTGTTCCTATCCTTTTTTCACTTTTTGATGGGGTTGTTTTATTCTTTCAAATTTGTTTAAGTTCATTGTTATTCTGGATGTTAGACCTTTGTCAGATGGGTAGATTACAAAAATTTTCTCCCATTCTGTAGATTGTCTATTCACTCTGATAGTAGTATCTTTTGTTGTGCAAAAGCTCTTTAATTCAATTAGATCCCATTTGTCAATTTTGGCTTTGGTTGCAATTGCTTTTGGCATTTTATCATGAAGTCTTTGCCCATGCCTACGTCCTGAATGGTATTGCCTAGGTTTTCTTCTATAGTTTTTATGGTTCTGGGTTTTACATTTAAGTCTTTAATCCATCTTGAGTTAATTTTCATATAAGGTGTAAGGAAGGGGTCCAGTTTCAGTTTTCTGCATATGGCTAGCCAATTTTCCCAGCACCATTTATTAAATAATGGGGAATACTTTCCCCAATTGCTTGTTTTTGTTTGCTTTGTCAAAGAAAAGATGGTTGTAGATGTGTGGGGTTATTTCTGAGGTCTCTGTTCTGATCCATTGGTCTATATGTCTGTTTTGGTACAAGTACCATGCTGTTTTGGTTACAGTAGCATTGTAGTATAATTTGAAGTCAGATAGCGTAGATGCCTCCAGCTTTGTTCTTTTTGCTTAGGATTGTCTTGGCTATGTGGGCTCTATTTTGGTTCCATATGAAATTTAAAGTAGTTTTTTCTAATTCTGTGAAAAATGTCAATGGTAGTTTGATGGGATTAGCATTGAATCTTTAACTTACTTTGGGTAGTATGGCCATTTTCAGAATATTGATTCTTCCTATCCATGAGGATGGAAGGTTTTTCCATTTGTTTGTATCCTCTCTTATTTCCTTGAGCAGTGGTTTGTAGTTCTCCTTGAAGAGGTTCATTGCATCCCTTGTTAGTGGTATTCCTATGTATTTTATTCTATTTGTAGCAATTGTCAAAGGGAGTTCATTCATGATTCGGCTCTCTGCTTGTCTATTGTTGGTGTATAGGAATGCTTGTAATTTTTGCACATTGATTTTCTATCCTGAGACTTTGCTGAAGTTGCTTATCAGCTTAAAGAGTTTTTTGGGCTGAGATGATGAGGTTTTCTAAATATAGACTCAAATCATCTTCAAACAGAGACAATTTGACTTCCTCTCTTCCCATTTGAATATTCTTTATTTCTTTCTCTTGCCTGATTGCCCTGGCCAGAACTTTCAATACTATGTTGAATAGGAGTGGTGAGAGAGGACATCCTTGTCTTGTGCCAGTTTTCAAAGGGAATGCTTCCAGCTTTTGCTATTCACTATAATATTGGCTGTGAGTCTGTCATAAATAGCTCTTATTTTGAGACATGTTCCATCAAAACCTAGTTTATTGAGAGTTTTTCACATGAAGGGATGTTGAGTTTTATCAGATGCCTTTTCTTTATCTATTGGAATGATCAGGTGTTTTTTGTCATTGGCTCTGTTTATGTGATGGATTATGTTTATTG
>CAUYLG010037777.1:0-60579 GCA_963573385.1 Cacajao melanocephalus
CCAGCAATCCCATTACTGGGTATATATCCAAAGGATTATAAATCATTCTATTATAAAGACACATGCACACATATGTTCATTGCGGCACTGTTTACAATAGCAAAGACCTGGAATCAACCCAAATGACCATCAATGATAGACTCAACAGGGAAAATGTGGCACATATACACCATGGAATACTATGCAGCCATAAATGATGAGTTTGTGTCATTTGCAGGGACATAGATCAACCTGGAAACCATCATTCTCAGCAAATTGACACAAGAACAGAAAATCAAACACCACATGTTCTTACTCATAGGCAGGTGCTGAACAATGAGAACACATGGACACTGGGAGGGGAGCATCACACACTGGGGTCTGTTGGGGGGACTAGGAGAGGGACAGCAGAGGGTAGGGAGTTGGGGAGGGATAACATAGGGAGAAATGCCAGATATAGGTGATGGGGATAGATGTAACAAACCGCACTGCCATATATGTACCTATGCAACAATCTCGTATGTTCTGCACATGTACCCCAGAATGTACCCCAGAACCTAAAGTGCAATACAATAAATAAATATATATATTTAAAATAAATAAATAAATAAACAAATTCCTTTATTCAATCATTAGCCTAGTGGCTAACAATGCAGTTTTTATGGTCTATATACTGATAGAAATTTCCCTTTAACAGTTTGCATATTTGTTTGCTATATTCTTATTCCAGTATTTTCTCATGATCTGCGTCAAAATATTAAAAAATGTGTAACAGATGCATCATTGAAACTTCTTTAAATAAAAAACAAACAAATACATTTAAATCACATTTAACTTTTCTATTGTGCAATTGTGAATTAGGTCCTTTCTTTTATTGGTAATTAGAGTATGTAACAGATGGTGTAGACTTTGACAAAAAGTGATAATCTCTGCAAACTAACATGTTGTCAACTGATTATTCACAAAATAAAGATCTAGTCCCTTGATCAAGAGTCTGATTTAAAGGTTAGAAATGAAGAAATGTGTTTCAACTACAGAATATGGGATTTTACAAATAGAGAATAGCATTCTGATGCTATGAGTCTTTGGCACATTTTGTTAGTTGCCATTCATCTGAATATAGCTTCATTAAGTTTGACACGATCATTTGGAGAAATTTCTCCATTATTGTCTATCCAATAATTCCAACAAATTATTACCACTCACTGAAGGAAACTCTCCTGATTTCACCATGCATCTTTCCTAAACTACACTTCCATTGCATTCTCCAGAGGCACCTGTGCAAGGGTACCCAGCAACTCTGAAAGCTGCAAATAACCAGGAACCAGAACACCTCATCTTGTTGTAGGCTTGACTCATTCTAGGTGCAAAAGTAGCAGATAATCCAAGCAAGCAGAAGGCCCAGGGTCAGCATCAATGCAGGGACCCCAGATTAAGGATAACCAAGGTAATGCTCAGAATTCATCACTTGATGGGTTGAAAAAAATAATTAAGTGAAAGATTAAAGGGGACAACTTGGCTCTGCTTATTCTTCGAACTAACCCCACAGATCTAATATTCTGGGGCTTCATTTGTCCTGATACTTACTCATTACTCCTGTACCCATGCTATTTTCCCATTTGTGGCCTATATGCTTCTGGCTAGTAGAAAACTAAATCATGATAATTATTTTGGTATCTTGGTATTTCTAACTCCTCCAGATTTCTCTGTTGTAGAGAAAGATGGAGATAAAAAGTAAGAGTGGTAAGGAATCTTTGAACATTGAGGCATTTCTGCAGGACAAGTGAATGTATGTTCAGGTTAAGGGGCGAGTATGTAAATGGATATCAAATGGAGGGGTTGAGTGTGTGTTAGTTTTCACAGAAGTGGCAGTTTCTCTGAAGCAAAACAAGCAGTAAGAATCATTCCTCTGCCTTCATATTTAGAGAAGCTAAAATCTTTATGTCTATAAAATTTTCAGGAAAACCGGAAGTTCTAGTCTTTATGAAATGAACATATTAAGTGAAGAAGACCAAAGGTACATTCAGGAAAAATGAATCTCACCTTTCTTGTATAGTTATTGCCTTAATGTGTTAATTCACCTGACATCTGACAAGAGTATTATTGATATTTTGTGTCTCCAATTTGTACTCTAAACTTCAATTTGTTTAGAACCATGTATTACTATTTAAGGTTTTCTTCAAACTTTAAAGTGTTGGTAGCTAGTCAGCATTAACCAATATGACATCCCCGAAATTCTCATCAAATTACCAATTTAAAAAATAGAAAAGATGTAAAATAGTATGGAGAAATTAGAAATATTAAGCAGCAATCTATTAGACATCAAAAGGGATTCCCATTAATAAAAGAGTAAATTAAATTATATTGCAAAACACAGAGGACAATTAGAAAACAAATGGGATTTTCACCCATTCTTAGTGAGCACTCCTAGTTTAGAGACCCAGAATATTCATGATTTAAGGGAAAGAAAACATAGGCTAGAAATGCATGAAAAGCTCTTCCAGAGGTGATCAGGGCAATTCATTTTCATTTAAATTGCGTCATTAAGATTTCTCTACTTCATAGTTATTTGGAACTTTATAATTCTCAAAATTATAATGTGACTTTGGTTGGAATTTGGTAGTTATTGGTACACTGAATAACTGGAAATAAACTAGATATTTGAAAATAGGGGAAAGTCTTAGAAGCAGTAAATTTAAACAATTTTATACTTATTTCATCTTTCTGCTACACTAAAATCTACAGACTTTGGAAATGTTTCAACCTGTAAACAAATCAAGTACTAAAACATTTTTATAAATATTCTTGTTGATAATTACAAAGTTCTGAATTGTTTTTATAAGTATGCTTATTAAAATTATAAAATACAATACTTGCTAATGCCATTTGTTGATGGTGAAAGAGTTAATCATTTTGCTCTTGCCCTGGCTATTATCGAATTTATGAGCAACTGGAGGCGGATTAAAAAAAGATCTTCAGGTTCATCTGAAGAAAAATATTCCATAATATATCAGATTATTAGACAGAGAACACAATCTGTTCTCAGCTAAGTAAAGGTAAGTTAGATAAATAATTACCTGACATCATAATTTTTAAAAGAACTTTTTCTGTCATTAAACACTGAAACTTAGTTCTGAAAGGAGTATATGAACAATAACTTCATCATTAGTTAGAGAGACCAAGAAAAAAATAATCACCAAATACTGTGTAGACTGCTGCTTATTTAATGAGCAGTTCATAAACAGCTCTTACCTGGGCCCATTAAATAAATTACAATGTAATTGACTGCAATGGTCCTTTAAGCCTGCACAGACAAAATATATTTTTGATAAAGATTTACTACCGAAAATAAAGTTAAATTTTATAAATAAATTTACCTTCTGTTCTTAGGAAACTTTTAAAAATGAATGACATAAAACAAGGCACTCAAATTGCTATGGAGTCACAGTGAACTAAGATGATTTTTAACAGTTGACTGGGTAAGAATAGGTTATTATAAAATTAAAATAAAAATCACAAAGTTAAATTTGCTCAGAAGCAGTAATGCACAGAAGCAATAAAGCAGGCAATGTAATCACTGGTATAAAGCTCAATGTTCAGAATTATTATTGGTATAGACAGAAAACACCAAAGAGAATTTTTCTTGGCATAAAGACAAGATGGACATCAAACTAGCCTCAGATTCCTCCATGATCATAAATATTAAAGAGGTTTCTATAAAGCTTTGGGAACAATAGCAATGAATTTAACTAGGTAGTAATTCAGCTATGAAAAAATACTCAGATATCCTAAGATCTATAAACATAAAGTATATCACAAGTTTACCCTTTCTGAAGATATAAGGAACTAAGCAATAATTTAGCTGACCAATGCATAAAGCAAAATGATTAACTCAAGAAATATGATGTCACTGCATGTATCAAAATATCACATGTACCCCCAAAATATGTAAAACTATTATGTACAGATAAAAAGTTTAACTTATAAAATTGAATGTTAGAGAATTTTAAGACATATCTAATGTCAAAATGCATTAAAAATGTCCAAAAATTGTTATAAACATTAAAAATATAAATATCAAAATAATTTATAAAATCAAAATATGTAACATTAAAGATGATATTTCTAATCTGGGTCTAAAATTTCCAAGTACACATGTAAAATAGGAAAAATGGTGTGGGAAAAATGACACAGAATCATATAAATTTATAATCTTTACCTTATCTTACATGTGAGATATGAAATAAACACTTTTTTATTCCTGATACTTATTTAATGTATTTTTTAACTTAAAGGTAACAATAAATAAATAAATAGTAACAATAAATAAATAGACATTATTTATGCCTTTAAACTGTTTCAAGAGTCTATAAAAAACACTTCATGTTAATGAAAAGAGTAAAAATACAAAACATAAAGTAGAGATAGACAACAAAAATAATATTTATGATGATCATATAAATGGCTTATATTTTTCTATTAAAATTGAAAGACTATCTGAATGAACTGAGAATGCAACTTCATACTTCTTTAGAAGTGGTCAACTTAAAGCTATGGTAACAAAATGGATTCAAAAAATAAGTGTGTGTGTGTGTGTGTGTGTGTGTGTGTGTGTAATATATGTAATACCAGTCAAATTCAGTTACTTATAATATGTATACTTAAATTTAATATCTCATCGAAACTGAAATTTCCAATTTTATTGTACAGGAATCACATCATCTACCAAGCTATTATTAATAACTTGCCCAGTGCAGAAATTATTATATCCATGTACAAAAGCAACATCAGACATTACTGAATATTTATCAATAAAAGATCAAAATATTGAGTGTAGTTAACACATTAACAACATGTGTTTATCTCCACTCTAATAAATACTAAATAAAATTTTATTTATAGAAGTGAAAATAAGGATTTTCCTGAAGGACAAGAAACAAGAAAAAAAGACAGAATAACAAATTTTAATCAAAATTTGAATGGCTGAAATCAAAAAGGGTTTGGTTTCCACAATAACCAAAGAAGAAAACTCTGAATTTAAGACCAGCAAGGAAGATAGCAAAGTGAGGCATACAACATAAGAAAGGAGAATTCAATGAAAGCCTATTCTCTTAATGAAGGACTTTTCAGCAGCCTTCTCTGTTTCCTTCCAGAAAGGCTAGCCCTAACATTCCTGTTCTAACATCTTTTTCACTTGAATAGTATCTCCACCCCAGGTAAGTGAACCCCATATGCTCCACATATAGGCAGATAGAGATTCCTTCAAACTGATCAAACTGAAGCACCACTCACACAAACAGAAGAATCAATTACATTTTCAAAGCTTTACTTATAATTTTGAACAGATATAAAAGAAAATTGACATGAAATAAAACAAGATAAATTAAAATAAAATCAGAGACCAGGTGTGGTGGCTCACACCTGTTATCTCAGTATTTTGGGAGGCCAAGGGAGGTTGATCACCTAAGGTCAGCAGTTTAAGACTAGCCTGGCCAACATGGTGAAACCCCATCTCTACCAAAAATACAAAAATTAGCTGGGCATTGTGGTGGGTGCTTGTAATCCCAGCTACTCAGGAGGCTGAGGCAGGAGAACGGCTCGACCCTCTTAGGAGGCAGAGGTTGCAGTGAGCCAAGATTGTGCCATTGCACTTCAGGTGGACAACAAGAACAAAACTCTGTCTAGAAAAAAAGAAAAGAAAGAGGGGAGGAGAGGGGAGGAGAAGGGAGGGAGAGAAAGAGGAGGAGGAGAAAGAGGAGGAGGTGAAGAAAAAGGAGGAGAGGATCAGAATTCAGTGCAGGGGAGAACAGATGTAGTACAGAGAGCAGAAGACAGATTCTATAACCTATAATTTTTGTTGTAGGGAGTTATAAAAAGAAATTATATACCCATATTGAAAGAGGATATAATAAAGAAGAAAGTTAGAAAATAAGAAGGTTTATAAAAATTAAAAACATACCTCTTTTAAAAAAATAAGTTCTGTATTATTTTGGAAATAAATCTGATGACTCTCCCAGGAAGTATAACAAAAATGGAATTTAAAAAAAAAAGAGAATGAAACTGTAATATGCTATATCTGATGAACTGACATTTTGAAAAAAGGAAAGAAACACAGTGAGAAGAAAAATTGTAAAAAATGTTTAATAAAAAATTCATTCTGCTATTTCCACTTGTAAAGAACTTGCAAGCTGTCATTTCTGTACATGTATCAAGAAAAAAACTGAACAAACTGAAAATCAATTACTTTCATTTTTCTGCATACATCAAGAAAAAAAACTGGACAAACTGGAAATTATTTACTTTTCTTTGACCCAGGGCAAACAACCACCCAGAAATCTGGAAAGACAGGCACATACCAAGAGATGGAGCAAAGATTTACTTCCCTGAAGTAGAAGTTGCTGGAGTTGCAAACTGTTAGGAAAATTTAAATGGCAAGTTTTCACAAATTGCTGAAAGCTGAGCATGGACTAGTATGAGAGTAAAACATTCTCAGAGATAGAACTCTTATACTTTTAAGGGTTTTATTTACCTTCAGAAACCCAAGAGTTTCTAACAAGAAAGATCCCATCATGACTCTGGCAGGGGAAGAGTTCATCATAAAGCTAACCAGCATCATTTGATCTACGAAGCCTGCTCCTAGGTGTTTACCCAACTGATTTGAAAATGCATATCCACACAAAAACTTATATTTGAATGTTTATAGCAACTTTATTAATAATCACCAAAATCTTGGAACAATTAAAAAATCCATCAACAGGTGAATAGATAAGCAAACTCGGAGACATCCATACAACTGAATACTATTCAGGATGAAAAGTAATGAACTACCAGCTTTGCAAATACATCAAATAATTATAAATCCATAATGTCAAATGCATGAAGCCAGTCGCAGAGGACTACCATGTGATTCCATTTACATGACTTTCTGGAAAAGGCAAAACTATATAAGTGGTAAAGAGGCCAGTCAATACTCTGGGTTCAAAGGGGAGGGTGAATATGTGAAGTATAGAAGATATTTTAAGGTAGGAAATCTTGTCTTAATAATACTATTATAGTGGATACCTGACACTATACATCTTCAAAATCCACACAACTTCACAGGACGAAGAATGAAACTTAATGTATTAAGTAAGTTTAAAAACAGAAACACTATGAAGATTGGAAGTTCCCAAAATGGAATGTGACAAATATACATATTTAGATATATCTATTAAAATTAATGTCAAAAACTGCAATTACTTTTGTACCAACCTAATGTCTGTCAGTCTGTGTGTCTGTCTGCCTGCCTATCTGTCTGTCTGTCTATCTATCTATCTATCTATCTATCTATCTATCTATCTATCTATCTATCTATTTAAGTATGAAACAACCTATGTGTGGAACAGTTTTTAAAAGGAACAAAAACAATCTTCATTTGATAACTTATAAACTTCCAAAATAATTATCTAAAAGATGATTAGAAGGAATATTTTAGTTGTGTCTGATATATTATTTCTGAATATACATATGTCCAATTTACATATTCAAGAATTGCAATGCACTCGTGTTATTGTAGTAAAAAGTTAGAAATCCAAATGTCCATCAGCAAGATTTCCATATACCACACAGCTAGGCTACCCTATTATTAACATCTTATATCAGTGTGGTGCATTTGTCACAATTAATAAACCAATATTGACACATTATAGCTAAAGGTTATACTATCACATGTTGAAATTTCCCAAGTTTTACCTAACACCTTTTTTCTGTTCCAGTATGTCATCCAGGATACAAAACTACATTTTGTATCAAATCTCATCATGAGATTTAGGCTCCTTGGGTGCTTGAGTATTAATCAAATACTTTGCGGAATGTTTCTCAGTTGAGATTTTCTGGTGTTTTTCTCATAACCAGACTGGGGTTATTATTTTTTGGAGGAAGACCACACAGATAAAGTGTCACTTTCATCACATCCTATCAAGCATACACACTAGATAATAAATTAGCTATATATACCAAAGAGGTATAAGTTAACAATTCTGAAACCAGTATACTGTATACCCTAAAATGAAGGATTAAGTAAATTAATGAGATGGTGAGAACCAGATGTCTCACTGGTTACAGATAGCAAGAGGAACAGGCTAGACTCATTTGCCTGCTAACGGATAAGAGGTGGAGACATCAGTGAATTTCTGATTATTTTAATACAGATATAGATAGTTGCATATGGAAACATTCATATACATATATGGTAGTGTATATATGTGTGTATTTGCGTGTGTTTGTGTACACATACATGTATTTGCTCCCTCTGTCAGCTGAGATGGCCTAGAAAAAACAAATATCAGTAACAACAGGAACTCTTGGCGCTGACATCTTGGTTTATAATCTCTTTCTCCAACAAAAAGAACAAGGGCTTTTTGAAGAGGTAGTGGATTCTAGACCTGGGACATGAAATATATAAGATGAGCCTTATAGTGCCACAAAGTAGGGAATATTCAAAAATCTTCATAATCAAAGGAAAGGGACACAAGACCCTAACCAGAAATGGCATAATTTAAGCAACACATTAAATAAAGTAATACTGGAATAAAATCTTGAGTAGAAAATAAATATCCATGAGCCCACATTGATATTAATAAAAATTGAGTGAATGAATAATTGGAGAGAGTAGACAAATTGTTCATGCAGAAGAATTACAAATAATTTTGTAGATAGTCTTTCCTCTGTGATGTAGAATATCATATCCCATACTTTAAGTATGGTATACCCAAACTGACTCTCTTTCAAAGTATACAGTATGAAAAGAGGAAAAAAATAACTTTACAGTTGAGAAACTTGACAAACACTACTTCAGCCATGTGATCAAAGTCACATTAACAGTGAAAAGTCACGTTGGGTATTGGTCCATTTCGTATTGCTATAAAGGAATACTCAAAACTGGCTAATTTATTTTTAGAAAGAGGTTTATTTGGCTCACAGCTCTGTAGGCTGTGCCAGCACCTGCTTCTGGTGAGAACCTGAAGAAGCAATCATGGTGGAAGCAGAGGGGGAGTCAGCATGTCACGTGGTGAGTCAGAAAGCAAGAGAAGGGGGAGCAGTCGGCATGCTTAGATGGCCAGCTCTCCTCGAATAGGGTAAGAGCTCACGCATCACTGAGGAGATAGCACCAGTCCATTCGTGAGTGATCTGTCTCCGTGACCCAAACAGACACCTACTGCCAAACCCTATGTCTGACATTAGGGATTACGTTTCAACATGACATTTTGAGGGGACAAATATGCAGACTATATCATCTTGATAGTATATATGCTTGATAGAATGTGATGAAAGTGACACTTTATCTGGGTGGTCTTCCTCCAAAAAATAATAACCCAAGTCTGGCTATGAGAAAAACACCAGACAAACCCCAAATGAGAAACATTCCAAAAAGTACTTGAGTAATACTCCTCCAGGCTGTCAAGATCACCAAGATCATCAAAAACAAGAAAAATCACAGAAACTTCTCTAGTCAAGGAGCCTAATGAGATTTGACAATAAAATGTTGTTTTGTATCCTAGATGACATTCTGGAACAGAAGAAGGACATTATGTAAACACTGGGAAATTTCAACATATAACAGTATAAACTTTAGTTATAATGTGTCAGTATTGGTTCACTAATTGTGACAAATGCACACTGATATAAGATGTCAATAATAGAGTAGCCTAGGTGTGTGATCTATGGAAACTCTTTTTACTGTTTTTGTAATTTTTCAGCAAATCTAAAAGTACAATAATAAAAAGTTCCTTAAAAATAAAAGAAAGAGAAATACTAAAAATATCACCTGTAACAAACACAAATCTTAGATTGAATCATCACATTTGTTTTTCCAAATAATAAAATACCAAAAAATACTTGCATTAAGGAATATTACTATAAAATTTCAGAACACTAGAAGTAAACAGAGTTCAAATGCAACAGAAAAACTCATACATTATCTCTCTTCCTCACACACACACACACACACACACACACACAGGCGTGCGCGTGCATAATAACAAACAAACAAGAGAACCGAGAGCTCTTCAACATAAGAACAGAGATCAGAATAGCATCAGTTTCTTGATAGTAATACTGGGCTACAGAAGACTATAGTAAAATATCTTTAAAATGTTAAGGGAAAATTACGTACAACCTACTTTTTATACCCATCTACCTTATCAACTGTGTCTGAGTTTGGGATATCAAAATAAATAGAGACCAATTGCACATATAAAGACCCCCAAAATCTACATAACATATAGTCTCTTAGGAAACAGTATCAACAAGGGAATAAATTAGTGCACCTCATGAAATTATAAAACCAGAGCATCCAATATGAGCAGAACAGCCATCAATTTAACTGCATTTCTGAACCAGTATTTATTAAAGTGTTTAAAAGGGGATATGTAGTTTATACTAGCATCCTGAACTAGAGTATAAAACTGAATCATTTGTTTGGTGCTCTTACAAACTTTAAATAATAGTTGAATAAAAAAGGCAGATTGTTTTAAAGAAAATGCTGATTGTGTGATGGGTACTGTAGGTAGTGTTGTTGTTTTCAAATAATTAGACTAATTTATGAAATAGTGATCAATTATTTTAGAAAGGTGTATAGTTTATTAGATTTATATAAGCATTTCCTATTAGAGTTAATTAAAACCATTAATATTGTACGAATGTCAAAAATACGATGTCATATAAAATTCATATTGATTGCCAAACTAAAATTAAAACATGTAATAGCTACTTTAAAACATTTTAGAAAGATAATTTGAGCCATTTTCAAAAACCACCATGTAAGCAATATTGTATCGACTAAATAATTAAAAGTTTTTCAATATGGGACTCTTAAACAAGGCGGCTTGTCCATCCATGTTTGTGGCAGTATCATTTCAGTGATTGGGGAACACCCTTCCTCTTCTTCCCCAGTAAGATGTATATAATAACTACTTTATTTTTGACATTTTCTTCACTGTAACAGCTGTGCCTTCTCCTCAAAATATCCCATAGGAATGATTTTAGCATGATAACAACCAACATCCTGCTGGGTTTATTACTTTCTTACACTAATTACAACACAAGCTGCAAGATTTGCTTTGTCTCAAACTTTACGCATAAAAAATAAAACAGATTCAGAATAACCACTTTAAATTCTCATCGTGGGGAAAAATGGTGGTGTCTGAGGCAATGGATGTAAAACAAGCAGAGAATACTAAGAAAAGAGTCTTTTCGAGCTGTCACCTATTTCTAATACACTGCGTTGCAAAGGAATTCTGAGGAAGGAATGAAGTGTTGTGAGTAGGCAAAGGGGAACCTTGGCCTTAGCTCTTAAAAGCAATTTAAATGAAGAATTGAAGTGTGATGCAAATGACATAGTTTGTAAATCCATAAAAACTCAGGTGTGGCAGATTTTCAATTTGCATTTTTCTTTGATAATGTTTTCAGAGTATTTATATTTTATACAAATATAATAAATGAAATATTTTGCTTTCATTACAAAGCACTCTTCTCTGTCTCCTCCAAATTACTATCATCATTCCATTTAAAGACACTTTTCAAAGTCCTCCCACATAATGAAGCACAATAAATTATACTACATATTCATTCCACTAATTATTCCTTGAGGTATCACTTGAAAATTATATTTGCTATTTCTGATTCATTATCTTCACTATGTTTTCTGGAATGATTAATTTTATATCTATAGCTCTGCTTGAAACTATGTTTTTTGATAGGAAATTTTATCTGGAATAGCATATAAAATATTTTTCATTTTTATTATTGGATATTTTTATATGCCCCTTAAACAAAAATACAGTAACTCTGTTTCCATTATTTTGCTGAACTTGGGTAATAGGATGTTTTGTTATACTAAAATATCCTCAATGTAAACAATTAATTTTTTAAATTAAGGTCCAGGTATGAAATAACATTTTGAGATTTTGATACAGACTTAGAAATACAAATTGTAATTAGCAGAATGGGTAAGACTATGGTAAATGTACACATTTAGAATATAAAATATTGTTCATTCTATAATAACAAACAATTCACTGTTAGCATTTTTACACATGATTACTAACACATGATTTATGCAATAATTTGAAGAGTAATTTTGAAAGATCCTATTGCTGGATTTCTGTCTAAGATAGTTCATGAAAATCTCTGAATGCGGTGAGCAAGGAACATGTGATTGCCCATAGCATCTTGAAAACTGCTATCAGTCTAACTCATATATGTAGGCCCTCTCAAAGAGAATATATAACATGAAAATGAAATGAGCAGTAAAAACTTCACACATATGAAAAGAAAATGTTCTTAGCAATCACGAGACAGGCTTTATAAGGGGAATGAATGAAACTCGGCTTGTGGATATCACAAACTCTTGTTTCATTAGAATTTAAAAAGAATTCTAATTTATTTTTTGGTGTGTAATCTTTTTTTGTTAGTTCTCTGTGCTTTATTTTCTCAGTAAAGTAAAAGTTTTTTGAAAAATTCTCCCTGTTTTTATGAAGCTAAAGGGGAAAAGGAGGTTAATATTTTTTTTATTCATTCCTAAGTGTGTAAAGTAAATTGAAGAATATGCCATAAAGATCAGAGGTCAGGGTCATGAAAATCCTAATATTTGAAGATTCTTTGGAGAGTGGCAGAAAGACAGGGACTTGATGGTAAGGACTATTGCTTTTCCATAAGCTCTTTCTGCCATTTCATTTGAGGATATCTGAGGGATGTACAAGTTTGAATACTCATGATTTCTTCATTCTTTCCTGGGTTTTGGTGACTCTGATCTGGACTCTGGTGACAATATTTACTAAACCCAGGCACAGTCTTTAAGTTTTTACATTCATAATTTTATTCTCACCTCACAACAACTTAAAACCTAGTATGTATACTATCCATATTTTGTGTATCAAAAAACTTCAGATTTAGATGCAAAAGTAACTTGTAAAAGATAGTAAAACATGCTGAAGTATGCTTGTCTTCAAGGGAATATGCTGATCTATTTCAAATCATTGTATTGATTGAAAAAATGTCCTACACTTTATATTTTTTAACTCCTACAGCTATTAATCAAGTGTTTCATATAAGTGCACTTAGTTACTACTTCCAAGATGCCTAGAATAGTAACACTTAATATACACAATTCAGAATAACTCAGTATATAACCTAATAATTAACTGTGAAGATAATTTTAGTTTAAGGATTAAGTTTTAAATGAATGGCAAAATAAATAATCTAGGTGTCAAGGCTTCTAGAATATTGGTTTCTTTACAGAACTTATTTTTTATAACTTAAAAAGAATATTTCCTTTTCAAAATTATTGTCAACAGCTCAGTAAGATAATTTCCTGAATAAATAAAAATTATTTCTATTATTTGTTCCAAATAATTTCTAGTCATTAAGTCAATAATTTTACAAAAATGTAAGGATTATACTTCTAAAGGTAAGTTCAGTTTCTGCAGTATTCTATAAAACATTCTTATGAGTTGGCATTACCAACAACCATTTATACAATCAATAAGTGTGCAGGTTTGTTACATGGATATATTGCATGATGCAGAGGTTCAGGAAACAGATCCCATAATCCAGGTAGTGAGCACAGTACTCAATAAGTAGTTTTTCAACCCATGTTCCACTTGTTTCTTCCCACACTAGTAGTCTACAGTATCTATTGTTCCCACGTTTATCTTCATATGTGCTCAATATTTAGCTTCCACTTACAAGTGAAAACATGCTGTATTTGGGTTTTCTTTCTGTGTTAATTCACTTAGAATTATGGCCTCCCACTGCATTTATGTTGCAGCAAAGAATGTGAATTTTTATGTCTTTTTATAGCTGCATTGTATTTAGTGCAGTTTATGTACCACAGCTTCTTCATCCAATCCAAAAATGATGGGCACCGCTTTTGTGAATAGTGCAGTGATGAATATATGAGTACATATGTCTTTTTGGTAGAATAATTTATTTTCCTTTGGATACATACCAGTATGATAGCTCTGTTTTAAGTTATTTGAGAAATCTCCAAACTCCAAATTGGCTGAACTAATTTACATTTCAAAACAGTATATAAGTGCTCCCTTTTCTCTGAATCTTTGCCAGCATCTGTTATTTTTTGACTTTTTATTAATAACAATTCTGACTGATGTGAGATGATATCTTATTGTGGTTTTGATTTGCATTTTTTTTTGATGAGTAGTGAAGGAATTTGAGCATTTTTTCATGTGTTAGTCCTTCAGGTGTCTTCTTTTGAAAAGTGTCTATTCACGTCCTTTGCCCATTTTTGAGTGAGGTAATCATCTAATTACAATTTTTTATTTTTTTTGGCTGTAATTCCAGCCCTTTGGGAGACTGAGGCGCGTGGATCACTTGAGGTCAGGAGTTCAAGACCAGCCTAGCCAACATGGTGAAACCCTGTCTTTACTAAAACACAAAAATTAGCCAGGCGTGGTGGCACATGCCTATAGTCCCAGCTACTCGGGAGGCAGAGGTGAGGGAATTGCTTGAACCCAGGAGGTGGAGTATGCAGTCAGCCTAGATCACTCCATTGTACTCCAGCTTGGGTGACAGAGTGAGACTAGGTCTCGAAAAAAGAAAAAAATATGTTTTGTTTCCTTAATTATAGATTCTGGGTATGAGACCTTTGTCAGATACATGGTTTGCAAATATTTTCTCCCATTCTGTAGCTTATCTGTTTACTCTGTTGATAGTTTATTTTGCTGTGCAGAAGTTCTTTATATCTCACTAGTCAATTTTTCATTTTGTTGCAATTGCTTTTGAAGACTTAGTCAAATATTCTTTGCTAATGCCAATGTTGAGAAGAGTATTTGTTATGATTTCCTCTAGGTTTTTATAATTTGAGGTCTTACATTTAAATCTGTAGTGCATCTTGAGTTAATTTTTGTATATGGTGAAAGGTAGAGATCTAGTTTCATTCTTCTGCATGTGGCTAGCCAATTATCCTAGCATCATTTATTAAATAGGGAGTCCTTTCCCTATTGCTTTTCTCAGCCTTGCTGAAGAACAGACGGTTGCAGGTATTCAGATTAATTTCTCAGATTTTTATTATGTTCCATTAGTCTATGTGTCTATTTTTGTACCAGTACCATGCTGTTTTTGTTACTGTAGCCTGATAATATAGTGTAAAGTTGGGTAGTCTTAGGCCTCTAGCTTTGTTCTTTTTGCTTAGGATTACTTTTGCTATTCAGCTTCTTTTTGGTCTCATACAAATTTTAGAGTAGTTTTTACTAATTCTGTAAAAAACTAACACTGTTAATTTGACAGGAATAGCATTGAATCCACAGATTGCTTTGGGCAGTATGACCATTTTAATAATAGTCATTCTTTCAATCCATGAGCATGAAATGTTTTTGTATTTATGTCATCTCTGATTTCTTTTGGTAGTGTTTTTCAATTTTCCTTGCAGATATATTTTTCCTCCTTGACTGGCTGTATTCTTAGGTTTTTCATTTTCTTTATGACTATTGTTAATAGGATTGTGTTCTTGATTTGACTGTCAGCAGGGATGTCATTTGGGTATAAAGGTGTCACTGATTTTTGTACACTGATTTTTCATCCTGAAACTTTACTAAAGGTATTTATCAGTTTTAGGGGCCCTTTATTTGAGTCTTTAGGGTTTTCTAGGTATAAAATCATATCATCCGTAAAGAAAGATAATTTGACTCCTTTTTTTCCTATGTGGATGCCTTTTCTTTCTTTCTTTCTCTTGCTTGGTTACTCTGGCTAGGACCTCCAGTTCTATGTTGAATAAGGGGTAGTGAGAATGGGCACCCTTGTATTGTTTCAGTTCTCACAGGAAATAGATCCAGCATTTGTCCTTTTGTCCATTCAGCATTATGTTAGCTGTGCATTTATCATAGATGACTGTTATTATTTTGAGGTATAATCCTTTGATGCTGACTCTGTTGAGAGTTTTTATCATGAAGAAATGTTGGATTTTATCAAAAGTTTTTTTGAGTCTTTTGAGATGATGATATGGTTTTTATGTTTAATTCTGTGTATGCGATGAATCACATTTCTAATTTATATATGTTGAAGTAACTTTGCATCCCTTGAATGAAACCTACTTAATCATGGTCAATTAACTTTTTGATGTGCCACTGGATTTGGTTTGTTAGTATTTTGTAGAAGATTTATACATATATGTCCATCAGGAATATTGGCCTGAAGTTTTCTTTTTTCATTGTTTCTCTGCCAGATGTTGGCATATGGCTTCACAGAATGGGTTAAGGAGGAACTCCTTCTACTCAATATTTTGGAATAGTTTCAGTAGGACTGATACCAGTTCATTTGCATGTCTGGTAGAATTTGGCTATAATTCCCTATGGTCCAGGGCTTTTTTTTTTTTTTTGATTGGTCAGTTTTTTATTATTGATTCAATTTCAAAACTCAGTATTGGTCTATTCAGGGTTTCAATCTCTTCCTGATTCAATCTTGGGACACTATGTGTTTCCAGTAATTCATCCATTTTCTCTAGATTTTCTTATCTCTGTGCATGAAATTGTTCACTGTAGTCTCAGAGGACCTTTGTATTTCTGTGGGATCGGTTGTAATATCAACCTTGTCATTTCTGATCGTTCTTTCATGAATCTTCCTTTTTTCAAATCAAACTAGCAGTCTATCAATCTTGTTTATTCTTTCAAATAATACATTCTTGATTTCATTGATCTTTTGCATGGATTTTTGCATGTCAATTTCATTCAGTTATTTTCTAATTTTAGTTATTTCCTTTCTTCTGCTAGCTTTGGAGTTGGTCTTCTCTTCTTCTAGTTTCTTCTGATGTAAAGTTAGATTGTTAATTTGACACCTTTCTAATTTATTGATGAAAGCATTTAGGGCTATAAACTTTAACACTGCTTTTGCTGCATCCCAGAGATCTTGGCAAGTCGTGTTTCTATTTGTGCTAATTTCAAATAATAATTTGATCTCTCCCTTAATTTCAATGTTCACCCAGGAGTTATTCAGGAACAAGTTGTTGAATTTCCATGTTTCTGTGAAGTTTTGGGAGATCTTCTTGATATTGATTTCTATTTTTATTGCACTATCATCTTACATTTTACTTAGTATGACTTCAATTTTTTTTTAATTTATTAAGACTTGCTTTATGATCAAGCATGTGGTCAATATTGGAATATAATCAGGGTACAGATTAGAAGAATCTGCGTTCTGTGTTGTTGAGTTGAATGTTTGTTAGATGTCTTTTGGGTCATATTGATCCAGTGTCTAGTTTAAGTCCAGAGTTTCTTTCTTAGTTTTCTGCCTTGATAATCTGTCCAATGCTATCAGTGCGGTGTTGATTTTCTCACAGTTATTGTATGGTTCTCTAAATCTTTTAATAGATTGAGAAGAACTTGTTTTATGAATCTGGGTGTACCAATTTGGGTCCATATATATTTATAACAGTTAAGTCTTTTTATTGGATTCTACCCTTAATCATTATATAGTATCTTCTTTGTCCTTCTCAGTTTTTATTGTGTTAAAGTCCATTTTGTCTGTTATGGGAATAGCAACTGCTCTGTTTGTTATTTTCCATTTGAATGGTAAATCTTTCTCCTTCCCTTTACCTTGAGTCCATAGGTGTTGTTACATGTGAGGTGGGTCTCCTGAAAATAGCAGTTGGATCTTGTCTTTTTAAAATCTGACTTGCCATTCTGTGTCTTTTTAATGGGGCATTTAGCCCATTTACATTCACGGTTAGTATTGGTATGTGAGATTTTGATAGTGTCATTATGTTGTTAGTTGATTATTACGTAGACACAGAGATGGGCTACACCCTTTTCAATCCAGTCCCCTGGAGGGAGGCACATCCATCTCCTGTACCAGCCCACAAACACAAGCATTTCACCCCCTCAGTGTTCTGAGATATGGGCTCCACCCCAGCTTGAGTGCTGGTCATAAATCTTGGCTTGGTACTCCAAAGCTCTGTGCTGAAGCCCTGGGGCGTGGGGACCAGCTCTTGATTCTGTCCTCTAGACCTTTGGGTTTCTGGTATGCTGAGAAATTTGAAGTACTCCCAAGCTGCTAGAAATATACTCATGTGGATCAAAACACCCAGGCTAGGCAGCAAAGCCTGTGCTTTGTACATGCTTCTGTGAGGAGCCAGGCAGGGGAAGTGTGGGAGGAGCTGATGGGCAGGAGGAACTGTAGAACAAATGTGCCCCAGTCTTGTGGGGAAACCAGTTCATCTTTCTCCTGGCCCAGCAGTTACCTGGATCTAGACCTTCTTGGAGGAAGGTGGGGAACTCTAGGGGGATGGGTTCCTATGGCCAAACTTCGCTGGAGTTGCCCAGTGCACAAAGGCCACTGGCTCCACACCAGCTGAAGCTCTATCTCTGCCTACTCTATAGGCATCTGATGTCAATGGGGAATATGGGGCCCTCTATTGCTAGGATCCCAGAGGTCCATGCCAAGAGTGGCCAGTGCCACAGTCTCTTCACTCATCCATTCCCCAAGAGCCATTTGGAGCCAGGAACCAGCCCCAGAATTAGGGTATCCCACAAAGAGCTCCCAGCTTCCTTCCTCTTTAGCCTCAGTGTCTGTGTTGCATCTCCATCCACCCTTGGTGTTTTCTCTCTGAAGATCTATTCAAGTTATGTTGGTTTACTTGAAATTTTAGTCTCTCTCTGTGGGAGCAGCACTTCCTGGCTCTTTATTGTTGGCCATCTTGTTCTGATCTCCCAATAAGCATTATTAAATGTCAGTTTGTGGAAATGACTCTCTTAATAATCATTTTGATTTATTACAAATAAAAACTAAGATCATGTATTATAATAATAAACTACTGTGCATTAAGAGCACTGTTTGGTATATTTGATTTTAAATTATTTCTACGGTAAGTAATGTGTACATGCGGTTCTGTTTTATATTAGATAACCAATTTTAGAAATGCATTATAATAATTTATGCTACTTATTAAACTTATTTATTCTGATCTCCAAGTATAGCATTTTTTTCTATAGCCTTCTAATAAAAGAAGTTTTCTTCAGATTACTATACAAACCATTGAAAAGCTTTACCGATTTTCAACTTATATTTAAATTTATAAGATAAATTTGTTTTAATAATATATCACCTTTTATAGTTTAGACATTTGCATTTCTGCATGGGTTTTCTTTCTAACAACAGAAACAATGCCATTATGATATTTAAAAATCTTATGACCTAATGAATCAATTAACAATTAGTATTCAATAGTTCTGCTTTGCAGGATATCATTTATGTTCATATCTGTTTCTAATTCTGCCTTTACATTTTTTTTTTTTTTAAATTCTGAGTAAATGTAAAAGAAGTGCAAAAGTCTGCAGATAACCCTGTCAATCACTTTGGGTTGCCTGAACCAAAACCCAGCTGAAACCAGAGCAGCCCCAGGAGTCAGGGACGTACCTCTCATCAGCTCCCAAAGCCCTGGATAATTCTTCCACATCAGGAAGACTGAAACATCCACTGGTAAAAATATGTTGAGCAGCTGGTCTTTGCACAGAACACCTTTAAACTGCTATCCCAAATTCAGGCTGGCAGATATCAAACAATCTGTTTGTTACTTCATTGTCAAGGCCATTCCCACATTTTCATTCTACAAAAGAGGGATTTTGTTCCTGGAACAGAAACCCACACTGCGGATCCAGCAGTGTCTTCAGGGTATTCTAGCATGCCTCTCTAAGATATCATGGGAAGTGATTTTTTCAAATTATGCCATATTCTCTTCTTGACCACTGGTTTACACACATATTTCCAATAAAACCCTTTTTTAACCTATGAAATGTGATGTAGAATTTTTATAAACCAATTATCCAGGACAAATAGAGACCCAGGAATTTACCTGGCATAAAAATGCACCCTCACTTCTTTAACTTGAAAATATTTAAGGAAGTGATTCTACTTCAGGTTTTTTATACTGGATTTATATTTGGGCAATGCCAGTAAAATGTGTTTTTCTTCTTCCAAAAAGCAACGTTTTGAGATTATCAAGTAGAAGTGGCCTTTACTATGCTCTTATAAGCCTGGGGGGATTCTGTTTTTTTTCAATTGTTATAATTGACTTATTGGGGTTTGATGGTGCTAAGTGTGGAAAACTGACGTTTCTGAATAAGGTTTTAAATTGCTTACCTCTGGGTCTTTTTAGAAAATACAGTTAAACTGCAGAAAAGTGATTTTTTCAAATTACACAATATAAGATGATTTTAGTGATCTTTAAAACACATGTGATAGATTTTAAATGCCTCAAATAATCTAGACTTGTGATTCTCAGTTTGGCTGTACAGAGAGCCACCTGGGGAGAGTGAGGTGGTAGTGCTTTTAAAAATGCAGATGCCTGACTCCCCTTAGACCAATTAAATCAGGATACCCAGAGATAGGACCAGAATATCCATATTTTTAAAACTCCCCAGATGATACTAATGTGCAGCCAATGTTGAGCTTCTGATTTATGAAGAAAAATATAAAAACATTTCACAAGTTGTCTTCTGAAACTTGACATAAAATGCCCAAGAAAAAGACTGATGCATATGACCACATAAAAATTTTCAAGTTTTATATGATAAAATATTCCGGAAAAAAATTCCACTGATTTACATTGTAGAAAGAATTAATTTTCTTTTCTTTTCTTTTTTTTTTTTTTTCAGAGACAAGGTCTTGCTCTGTCACGCATTGCATACTGGAGTGCAATGACACAATCTTAGTTCATTGCAGTCTCAAAATCCTGGCATCGAGCAATGTTTCTGCCTCAACTTCCTGTGTAGCTGGGATTACAGGCACATGCCGTCATGCCTGGCTATTTTTGTTCTCTGTAGAGACAGTGTCTTCACAAGGATTTTAAAAATATATAAAAACCAGGGTCAAAACCCTTACTTTCAAAGAATTTCTTTAAATTTTAAATAGGAAAAGGAAAACAATCTAATAAAAAAAAATGGTACAAACAACATTTACAAGCAAAATCCAAATATCCAGTGAACACTAACTTTCATTAATAATCCATGAAGTAGAAATTAAAATGAAAGACTTATTTGCCTGGTAAAGACCGTCACAATATCTATGGTAAGTATCTTTGAACATCGTTGGTGAGAATGTAGAGCCTTAAGAGAAAAACTTAGTACTTTTCAACAAAGTTTAAGTGTTTGACCCAGCAATTCACTTGTACAAAAATACATATACAGTGACATTTACTGAAACAGTGTAAGAGTAAAAATTTGGAAATGAAATAAACAGTGCACACAGATTGTTATGACCAATTACATTGCAGTGCAGGTTTCATTGCATCTCGATAGGCAAGGCAATGCTATAGTAATAAACATCCTAACACTTAACAGCCTTTCACACAAAGCTTTATTTCAAATTAATGCCTCAAGTCTCTATGTCTCCTCACTTCAAAACCTTGCCTGATGGAGCAGCCGCTACTTCAAACATTGCTAGTCACTGAGGCAGAAGGAACAGATCTGGAGAATCTGCCATGAGCAATTAAATATCCTTGCTGGGAGACGGCACATATACACATTTATTCTACTAATAAAATGTGGTGGCACTATCTTTACAGAGAGATAAATACTGACGAAGTGTCAAGAAAACAATATCAAGTTGCACAAGGTGGGTACTATAGTAACATGCTCTTGCACTTTGTGTGCATGTGTGTGTGTGTGTGTGAATGTGTGACATGGTATTGAATGGGTCATTTCCTATTGTCCCTCAAATGGTAAGTCGGGAGAGATCCCTTCCCTAGGATTATTAAGGAACAAGAGAAAGAACTTTGAAACTCCATCGCCACTCTAATGCCTTCTCCTGCAGCCTTCCACACCTGCTGTGTAAGAAGCCTGAGAAGAGGAGGGAGCAGCAGGAGCCATGGCTTTATGGGAAAGGTGGTGTTAGTGATAAGGTGTTGGAGTGAGAGGCCACTTCCTTCCTTCTCATTAGGGAAGGGGAGTTTGAGCCGCAGTTCTCCAAAAGGCAAATGAATTAACAGCTCCGAGAAACTGGCTGATAGATACTGGTAGTGATTCTCTTTGCCTGCCTGCTCAACTGCTAAAGCTAAGTCTTCTCTGCTGTCGCCAAAGCAGTGAAATGTGGTGACAAAGTACCTGCAAGAACTGGACTGTGCTTCTTGAGCCTAGGGGCAAGTATGAATTTTGAGGCTGGGGACCGTATCTGTCTCATGTGACATTTCTGAATGTAGAGGCTTTTGAGAGTAGCCACAAGCAAGTTGGAAAAGTTCCATGGAATAGTGTTTTTGAGAAGATGAAAGCAACAGACCTCCATGTTTATGTCTGCATTTCTTCTTGAAGAAGAAGATAGATGCCATAAAGAAGCATGGAACCTAGAGTATGGGTAAGAACAGTATGTCCCCAGGGAGGCCATGCTATGTATAAGAGGTGCAGACACCAGTCAGTGTCAAGAGAGTGAGGTTGTTCTACTGCAAGGATTGCTCTGTGACAATTAGGACTCTGAGTGAAGCTAACAGCCACCTCGAAAAATCACATTCATTGTGAACTCAGAAGCCATATACCAGTGGAGGCTACTAGCAGACAGAAACTCATGGAAATAGAAAACACCAACCTGAGTCTGGAGACTTCTGTCAACACTGAAGAAGTCTTCTCATAAAAAAATTCTGACCTCGACTTTTCCTCTCTCATGTAATTCCCTGAGGGCGTAGACTCAGAGGGTTGGGGACAGGAAGTGAAATGGCAGATCATTGTGTCTTCTGCTTTCCATGGAGTCCCATGGCCCCTACCTTCCTGAAAATAAAAAAAAAAAAAATACCTGTGAGCAATGCTAGAGAAAGGACAACTACTGAACTAGATATGTGATTAGAATCATAAAATATACTGAACACTGAATTACAATTTTTTTGGAGACAGGGTCTGCCTCTGTCACCTAAGTTGGAGTGTAGTGGCACAAGCACAGATCATTGCAGCCTCAATTTTCTGGACTTAAGCAATCCTCCTGCCTCACCCTTCCAAGAAGCTGGAACTACAGGCATGAACCACCATGCACAGCTATCTTTTAAATTATTTTTATAGAAATGGAGTCTTGCCATTGTGCCCAGGCCACTGAATGAAATTTCAATAAGTAAAATTAATCAGAAATTTCAGGAAAGAGGTATTTCACGGAGTATAGATAACACAGTGTTTTTAAACACAATAAACCTGAGACTACATTATGTTCATTACTAAGTGCCTTGTAACTCTTCAATAAATAGGTTAGCTATAGGTAAGATTATCTTGTTTATACATTCATGGAAAATACTCTGGCAAGTTAAGTACTACACTGTTTACAGTAGTTGGTTACCTCTAGGGAGCAGGACCAAAGATGGCATCTTATAGGGAAATTTCAATATTTTCAGGTTGTAAGACTACTATGTTGTTTTGATCTTTTTATAACAAATAGATTAATTTTACAATTGCAGATTAATAAAAAATGACTAGAAATTCAATTGGATAATGTACAAACCTTTGTGCCTCGAGAAGAAACCGAATACATTTTGTTCTATTCACAGAAACAACTGGGTTCTTTACATTTAAATATTCAACAATTCTACAAACTAAAACTGCTGGAATCTTAATACATTTATTTCCACTGTTTACAAAAGACACATTTTTTTGTTTTATCATTGCCATGCCATGAATGGCTACTTCTCAATAATATGAGGTAATGAGAGACAAAAATGGCATTGATAATTAAAAGCCCAAGTAATCCCCCAATGTAATTTTAGATAGTATTTCAATCTCCTCTTCTCCCTAAGCTCTTCACAGTATCATTAACAATTGTAAACACTAACTGGATTGAGTATTACAGCCTGTCTGTCATCCTCCTCCCACTCTTTAATGAACCTATTGACATGAAATGAAATGATTGAAAAGCATCCTCAACAGAAAGAAGGAGGAGAAGGAGGGACTCTGGGAATGGACTAGTGTGTAGTCAGGCTAGGAAACCCAGAAGTTAGATATAAAATGTTAATTGTCCTGAATTTATGTGATACTATTTTTCCAATATAATGGTATGCAGATGCCAATTGCTCACTTTCATTTTATTACTAAAGCGGTTCTATCCACAGCTTCTCATATCCCAGTTGTCCATTTTGCATGGAGATGTTTTAATGATGGCAAACTTGATAAATGTACACTATTTTTATTACTATTTCTTCCAACAAGTCAGTTGTATTCATTCCAACCCATTAAAAAATCAACCATGAGCTGTTAAAATGACTTTGTGAGTGAATGACATATTTGGTGAAATGAAAACAGTGTCATGATAATTATCTCTTCGCACTAGGACATTCTTTTCTAGTGGAGGCAGCTGCTCTCTCCTTCTGTCTCTTATCCTATTGACTAACTGGGCTTAACCACAATGACTAACACATCTATCCTCACTGACGTGTCTTCTTAACCTCTCCATGTTTGCTTTCATTTCCCATCCTTTCTTTCTCATTGAGTTTTCTTATGTTAGAAATATATGAATTATTCTATTTTTTCTTTTCCTCATTTCCATATAGAAATATAATTATGTTTCCCCCTCTTGGCTTTCCTGGGAACATATAAAAAGGCCACTCTCTTTCCATTTCTATAATTTAAGGAAAAATCCGAGCCAACTAATTCTTATTTAACGCTCAAGTAAATGAATGTCCTCACTGCAAACAAATGCCATTTTCAACAATTACCATCATCAGGATTAACTCAAAAGCCTTATATATTAATAGAACTGAATTTCTAATAGCATTTTCATCTTATTTCTTTGTCTGTTTCCAAAATCTTCACCTCAATCTAAACTCTCTTATCACTTCTATTTGAATAACAGTATTGATTTGGTTCAAGGGTCCTATACATCACATTGAAACACTCCATGCCCACCCCCCACCCCACCCACGTGCCTACCTACTTAGGCTTTAAAAACAAGTTACTTCAAGAAATTATCCACACGTAGAAAATACATTTGCCAGTTTTGTCAATCACAATATAAAACATTCCTACGAGGTGTGGTTTCCAGAAAGAGTCATCATCTGAATGCTATAGTTCTAAATTATGTTTTGAGTGATCTTTCATGATTACCTTACATGTGAAATACAAAAAGTAACTTTTCAAAAGTATTTTGTCTAAATGAACATTGATATGTCTAATATGTTGAAAAACTGCACCTTGTGGATATAAACAAAACACAATTTTATTTTAAACTGTATTACATGGGAAATTTTGATAATCCTCCAACTGGAGAAAACTATGGCAAGCTTTAAGACTTTCCTGCTGAATCTAGGGTAATAAATGGATCTGAGTTTACTTCAAGTTACAAAACATGGCGTTAATTGAGAGATTAAAACTGTTTAGTGTAAGATATTACTCAATTTCAATCTTCATGCCAAGCACATTAACAACTCTCTTAAACACACACATGAATATAGAAAAATAAATAGCAACACAAACAAAACCACTTCAAAAAACTTTTCAACTATCCAGATCTGATACAAATCTGATGCTCTTGCCTGAGAGGTTCTGAAAATCTTGGATCCAAATCGCTTTCATTTCCTTTGTGATATTGACTTGGCACTTTACTTGGCAATTATCACTTTTTGTTGCCTGGAATGAAATTCTGATTTTGACATCTTCTTACACTGACATTTTTCATGGCTCACAAAAACTTTAGAGTGTGCCCTGTTGATTTCTCAAATATCAAGAGAAAATTTCTAAAATACACAAAGATATAACCCTTGTCAACATAGCAGAAAAGATAATTAACTTGTGCAGGAAAATCTAAATATTAATTCAGATCTGCCAAATCCTGTAAAGGCTGTGTGGAAATTTCAGCCTCAGATTCAAAGATAAAAACTACATATTTGGCATGAGAACAAGTTACCCAGAGGAAGCAATCTATTTAAATAGTAGGACAAGTAAGTCCAGATACATGGTACTTGATATTTAAAAGATTAATGATAATGTCTTGGGAAAATTAATAGAAACCTTGACTATCTGAATTGGGCAAAATGTCCTCAAAACAGTCACAAATTCTAGGTAGACTACACTTAATAGTACCTAAAATCACCAGGCTTCCAAACTTGATGTTCATAGAAAATACAAAACAAGGAGTGGATTCCTAAAGTTATTTAACAAAAATAAAAATCTATGTTGATTGGTTGAAAATTAAGAAAGGTTTATATTAAAAAAGCCTTAGCAATCAAATGGAAGTTTACTAACAAAAAAAAACTTTATATTAAAGGACTATACAAATCAGTCCACTTAAATCTAGATATCTATTTTTAGACATGAAAATGAAGAGAGTAAGAATATTCCAATTGTTACTGAAGCTGTATAAGATACTTTATAATTTGCAATGTTAATATAACGACACAATATTGAAAGATTTTTTACAAATGCAGGAGCCTGTATAACCCAAGGTTTGTTTGGGTTGAGAGAGAGAGGAAAAAAAATCCATTCAATAAAGGGATAGGGTGGTGTGTTTTTTTTAGGATAAATAGACTCTTATGGAACCCAGGGGAGAAAGTATGTTCAGATTTCAAAGGAATTGGAATGAAAGCAAGGCAAGCCTGACACAAAAGAGTTACACAATAACTCTAATTTCTGACTTTCTTTGCAGGTTTTCTGCATTCTGCTTGTTCATCTGATTGACTTTTCTATTCACTTTTCCACATAGACCATTGTAACTACTGGGGCTGACATTTAACTATTTTGCCTTTGCAGAAAGTTGATCACACATTGATCATTCTTCTCTGATGGAAATTACCTGATAGGTTCATCCCAACCTCTCTGTTTCAATCTGTTGGTGACAAAGTGACACCGAGTTTTGTAACAACTATGGTTTCCCCTTCTAGGGATATGTCTATGTTTGGGTTGTTTACAAGCCAAGAGAGGTAGTAGTTTCACATTAGTTCTTAAGCCGTTAGAATTGAAGAAAACTGAGTTTTCCCCCTAATGTTTACATTAGCTCTTTTCAAGAACTGCAATAGCCCAACAATAGCACTTTCACAAATTCACATAAACAAATGAAATCCAATAGACTAGAATGCTACTTGCTTTACCAATACCCCTCTTAAGTCTTTTATTTAACAGCTTTGATATTTAAAAGTGCTGCATCTCTTCTTACTAAGCTGGAGTTGTGAAGGAGAACTGTCACAGTGCTGTCTAGAAAACAGAAGTAGATTCTCCTTTATCCAACAGGTACTGGTCATGTAAAATAGTTTTTCCCAACAGTTGAAGACATAAAGTAACAGCCTTGATAATGTTGTACTTCTGTGGCTAAATCAAATACACTGAGATTCTCCTCTCACAGTCAAATTGATTGGAAATGAGGAAAATGCATGTGGAGGCCTTTGTTATAATATCTGGCTCATAATAGGTGTTTATAAGATGCAGTGAATTAATATGAATCCATATAACCTTCAACATATCTCACCACCTCTTCAAACCTCAGTTTCTTAAATCATTTCTACATACGCTCAGCGCCTAGCATGTCTTTTTTTTCCTATCATCTTATTCCTTACAAAATGTGTTTGAATTTGCATACACATGTGTTTACTTAGGCTTCATACAATCTAACACTCTAAGCTGTGTTAGAAAAAGCTGAACTACTGAGAGAGTGGTAAAGTCTTTATAAGCCCTAAGTCCATAAGCCAAAAGCTCTCCCATATTCCCTTGTGTCTACTTTCCAAGCACCATGGGCTTCCACATAGGAGAGAATCATTTATTTTCTGGGCTTATGGTTTTCACCTCTGGCACTCCCCTTCACTCATTATTAATAACCTTCCACAAGGTTTGCTACTCCCCAATAATATTCCAGTCGTGGATTTGTAATATTCATAAAAGTTACATTTAACAAGATTTGATCCACCTCGGTTTCACTGCTTTGTTAGTATCATATGAAGATTGAGAGGTGATGACTACTGCTACTAGGAACATATCTTCTCTCAAAGTGTTAACATATTGTTATAAACAAATTACAGCTGACCATCAGGATGGTATGCTTAACAGATCAGTATTAATGTATAATATTGCTGCCCTCCTGTTGTGGGGTAAAGTTTCCATCATCCAAGAAGTCTCCAAGAATGTATATTTATCCCATCTGTTTTTGCCTTTAAAAAAATCCTACACTGATTAATTCAACAAAGACATTTGAGTGTCTTGAAAGATGAGATGACAAATTTGAATAACACACAGTCTCTTAATTCAAAGAGTAGAGCAGTCATGTAAATAAATAATGGTAAAACAGAATAATTGGTGCTAGAAGAAAGTGTGTACCAGACACTAAGAGGGATTATAATGTAAAAGAAAAATGTTCTATCCAAAAACTTCCGATCAGAATGTATAAGAAATAGATGATTTATAATTACTAAAGCTACTTGCTTTAAAATATGAGTTATCTCTGGATTTGTGTTAATTACTTCAAATCCCTGAGTAATAAGAGTTAATTATCAATTAAGCATTTATTAGCTTCTACAAGCATAGTATGCTTTTTCAAATTATAGAAGATACAAAATATTTTTGAAGCATGATCTCTGTTCACAAAAGACTTTATATAGTTCAGCACATTTAGTAAACTATTCTACAGTTACATCATTGAAAAACAAACACTTCTAACTCAGCTGGTGTGGTTAGATGTCTTCTCTTAGGAAATGACTCCAATAGGGTAATACTGAGATGATTCCAATTTGAACATACTTGTAAGCTTACTGTAGATATCTTGGCCAGGTTCTCCTGGTGAAATTGCCCCTTTAACTTCATGAATTCTTTTAAGCCAAAGAAAAAAATGGAAGAGGGCCAGTGATCTAACTCATAACAATCTGGGTGCATCGGTGCAACCAGTTGCTTTTTCTGGAAAGGGCACAAAGGATATTGATCTGCTGAGATCAGCAATTGTCAGGGACTTCTTTCCCAGTGTCTCATAAGAGATATCTCCAGAAATTCTAGAGAATACAAAAAAAAATTACATTGTAATTACAACTGAAATGAGATACTTTCTATCTCATTTTAGCAATCCATAATAAAATGCTTCTTCATAATGACAACATTTATTATTAATGCTGATATATCTGAAGGCTCACAGTAATCAGGCACTGTTATAAACATCTTATATGTCCTGATTCATTTAATCCTCACATTAATCTTCCCTATGAGTTCCATAAATTCGTACCACTTTTAATTGAATAGATTCACTGGCTGAGTTTGAGTTTGATTCTATGATTAGGTCTACAGAGTCAGAGATACTTCCATAGTTGACAACTCATCTGAAAATTTGTGTGTATGTTTTCAAAAGGGAGTTTGTAGCTGTCAAAGCTTTTCAACCTTTTTTTCTTGAAAATTTAAATCACTTTTTCCAAGTCACTTATTTTTACTCTTGACGTGTTCAAGGCTTAGCTCTTATCAGGGGAAGAATAATCTTATTCCCCTAGGAAGCTTTCTCTCAAATTAGACTGTCTGCCTGGTATACAGAGCTTTCTAAATATAATTTAACTTTGCCTAGTATCTTTGATTACCACAATGGCTTAGAAAAATCTCAATACCAAATATTTTTTCCTATTGGTACTTAATCTTCTTGCCCTGAAACACTGGTTTATATTGTTACTCTTTTTTAGACAAACAAAACTTAATGTATCTATAAAGTGGTTCCATAAATTTTGTAAATCCCTCAAAGATGACATCAACATTTCAGTCCAAAAAAGAATATCAAACATCAAATATTTTAGTTAAAATTTTGCTAAGTGGCTTTCCTTTATGCTAAGTGGAGTTTACAATAATGCTTCACTGGGAATAATAACCCAACTTCTGTTGTAAATTAGCATTGAGGCCATTACATTGCCTGTATTGCTGACTGTGAAACGGGATTGCTAATTATTACGAAAAGGGGATGCAGATGCAAATAATGTAGAAGTGCTTGATCTCTGTTAGCAGAACTAAAAATAATCCAGCAACAAATACTACTACATCAGCAGCTCTTAGGTGTGGAGATTTTTGGCTTCCACTGCAAACACATTTTGAAATTTTTCATATGTAGTTTATGGATAATGAATTTCCTGGACCAGTAAGGTCCTTTGTACTTAGGAAAATGATGAGCTTTTTATTTTTTCAGTGTTTTGAAATATAAACTGTATATCCTGCTGGTTCTATATAAATGGCTTATGCTTTTTTGAAACACAACAATTAGAGGTACATGAAAAGCATTTGGCAAAGAACTGAAAGAGCCTTATGTTATTTTTCAGAGCAAACGAAAATTCATGTCTGTTAGATTGGCCTCTTAAATCTTGATGTACCCACACAGGAACTATTAGTCCTCTCCAATGTAATGGAAATAAAGTCTTATTGAAACAAGGTCATTTAGAAAGAGCAGTTTCTCTGTGTAGATCCTGAAATGACTGAACTTGAATTTCGTTCACTAAGATGGTCATAAAGATTTTATAGTTTTGATTATTGGTGTTATCACAGAATAAAATGGAGAACCTGTTTAATATCAGGATATGTTCCTCAATAATTTATAGAAAAAAAATTGTATGCCACAAAACAAAAATAAAAACCTTTAACCTCTAAATAAGCAGAGAAAGACAAATTAAAATATCTCCCCTAGCAAAGTAGAAAACATTTTTAAAATCATACTAAATAATCTCAAGAATGTGGTGAGATGTGCACTTTTGTTCCCATCTATACAAACTTTTTGACCCAGAGATACTATTTCAAATAAATTCTAGAAAAAAGAAACCGAGATTTAGGCAACTCTTTTTTTTTTTTTTTTTTTGAGACAGAGTCTCCCTCTGTTGTCCAGGGTGGAGTGCAGTGGAGTGCAGTGCCACAATCTTGGCTCACTGCAACCTCTGCCTGCCCGGTTCAAGGGATTCTCCTGCCTCAGCCTCCTGAGTAGCTGGGATTACAGGCATGTGCCACCATGCCTGGCTAATTTTTGTATTTTCTTAGTAGACCTGGGGTTTCACCATGTTGGCCAGGCTGGTTTCAAACTCCCTACCTCAAGTGATCCACCTGCCTTGGCCTCCCAAAGTGCTGTAATTCCAGGTGTGAGTCATGACACATGGCCTAACAATTTTTATAAAAGGTAATCAAAATAGCATTGTTAGTCATAAAATATTAAAATATATTATGGTTTATTTCTTTAACATATTTTTCAGACTTTAAAGTTACAAACTTAAAGTATTTTTCATAGTACGTGAACAAATTCATAATTTTAATTTTAAAACCTGAACACCCATGATTCCAAATTTTTTATTAAATTATTAATATTTTATAAATGACAACAAAAATACAAGTCTGAATGCTAGCAATGTTTATATCTGGTTTAGGAGCTGGGAGATGATTTAAAGGTTTTGTATCTCTTACATTAATTTTCCAAAATTAAAAAAAAAAGACGTAATTTTTTAAAGTAGACATTTTGATAAAAATTAATTGTATATCTAAGTAAAAGTCTTAAACATATTTGACATATTTAGACAGATTTTGTACCAAGAAAAATTGTACTATTTCCAAGAGGAGATTAAACCTGGGATAATATTAGCTGACTATAAAATCTTTTGAGAATTGAAAGCTGGCCTCCAACAGGAGTAGTTAGCATTCTTCACAAAAATAAAAAAAAAAGAGTACCTACCTGCTTCAAAGTGAACCAGCTACCATTTGTTTGCTTGTACCTTTAGTGTATCCCTGAGGAGTAAATATGAGGTCTCACTGCCTGTGACATTTCTATGTCTAAAGTTTATGTACTGTTTTCTTATTTCTGTAGATGTAGGTGCTAAGGAACATAAGTTCACAGAAATAAGCACTTGAAAATAGAAGGCATGTTCTTCTCTCATTGTCACTCAATTATTGTGAACATTATGTAAATGGCATGCTTATCACAGTGGTTTTCTATAAAAAGGTAAATTACTTATCTGCTAATACTATCTACAACTATGTACTTGGTATCTCTTACTATAACTCCAGTGATTCAGTTTGAAGGTTTCTGTGTCAAAGTATCATATAACAACATATTTTAAAATATGTATGTCCAGGTAATTTTGTTAAGGTATTATTAAGTTAGCATCTTAACAAATATTAGTCTATTATTCCTCCAGCAGAAAGTGGAACTCTGTGGGAGTTCTGAAAAGATTTGTATGATCTGCAGTGAAGGGTGGGGTGCCTAGGAAGAAGGGCCAAAGGGGAGAAAAAGGATAGAAGATGAAGGTATGTAATCTAAATTACAAATTTACTATATTTTCACTCTTTTTCTTAAAGGATTAAAGCTAGCTAGAAACTTAAGGAGAGGATTGATAAAACTTTTTGACTAAAAATAGTAGTTAAATGTAGAACCTCTTAATCTTACTGCCCAATATCATACAACATAAAAGCACCAGCATTAAAATTTTTGATATATCCAGTCTCCAATTAAGAAATACCCAATAGAAATCTACAAGACTTGTATTTGCTCTATAGATCATTTTTAGATATTACGATATCGACTCTCTTTGTGTAAGACTATTTAGCACTAGAATAAGCAATAAAGTGAAAGAATATTCAGTTAGTAATTTTTTTGTTCATTACTCTTATCACTTTCAAAAAACAGCTTGTATAATTGGATGTATAAAAATAATTAACATGCCATATTTTCTGCTTTGTGGTATCAATATTAGGCTAAGGTTAAAATATGTGTTCTGTTATCTCTTATTTAAGGAATGATTACATGTTAAATCAAACCATTTAGATTGTCGTCCGCTTTAAACATTTTATAGTATACTATATCCTACAAAGAATACATTTAAAACTTTCTAAGGAAGGCAAATTCCTATTTTCCTATGCTACTACTCGTTATTTTGTTTCAGATAAATCTTCAAAATAAAAAATTTTCTTTTCTCGTTTTGAAGAATCCTGCTTTTTTAACCAATAAAAAGGAAGAATTTTTGTATTCAGAATTCTTTATTGAAAAGGTCTGGCTTCTGCTCTCTTCAGATTAATCTTACTACAGTTATTTCCTTGAGCAGCCATCAAATACATAGTATTAGCATAAAACCATAACTTTGCTTTTCACTTTTGCCAATATTAAGATTATGCTACCATATGATTCATAGGCAGCTTTACAGGCATCCATCATTCAAAACATATTTTAGACTACAAAATTACTCATCAGCTTTTTATTAACTCACATGTCATGCATATTCAGATACATGGTCAAGACAGGCATTGCTTAATCTTACAGGAACACAAGGGATTTAAATAAAATTTGTGGAAGATTTGCAACTATTTTGAAATTGGCTATAAAGCACAATCCTGAAATGAAAAGAAAAACATAATGAGGCTAAAGAATGAAAACACAAGTGCCTTTGCAGACAAAAAGTTGACATATGATTAAATTTGAAAGTAAACCATTTTTGAGGATGAGAATATACCTTTATATATTTATTCCAAGTACATAAGAAAGAGGAAACTCATTTAGGAAGGGTCGTCTGAATTCTGAGAATATCTTAACCTTTCCTAAAGCTATGAGGTTGTTTGTTTCCTTTCAGACCTGCATTTTGATAATAATAAATTTATCATGCCAACTTCCACCTTTTGAGTAACAACATTATTAAATACCTAGTTATAATGACATTAAATTTTGAAAAGAGGTATTCATTTTAAAAATACTAATTATCTCCTCCGTGTCCATGTGTTCTCACTGTTCAACACTAAAGTATAATACAAAAAATAAATTAAATATATAAACAGATACATTTTTTATGAAAAAAAAGTAATATCTTAGTATGAGAAATAGCACATAGTCCAGCTATTGACTGGGTTTAAAATTTACCCAAATTTTATCTACAATTGATAAGATAAAGAAGAATATATAAATAAATTAATTCATTTTTGAATTTAACGTTATGTATCTGATATCCACCAAGCACTCTCTTATAAACCCTGGCAATACATTAGATTACAAATAGATCAGGTCCATACTCATTGGTAATTATATTTTACTGGACAAGATAAATAATAATCAGATACATGAAAAAATAAATAATGAAACTTCAAGTGTACATGACCTAAACAAAAATATAAAAGTTAGGGAAAGGAGAATCAAAAGAAGTGCAGTTTTAATAAGGTAGCCAAGGAAGGCCTTTCTGAGAGGGTGGGATTTGAGTAGATGTCTAGAAGACATGCTAAAGTAGACTGTGCTGCTATTTGAGAAGCCTTGAGAAGAGAAAATACAGGAGGCCCTGTGCGGGAAGCATGTCTGAGGAGTAGCAAGGAGGTCAGTATAATTGAAACGCACAGAAAGAGGGAGAGAAAAAGAGAAACTGAAGTTAGAGTGACAGTCAAGTAGAAGATTATGTGAAGTATTATAGGCCATGAAGCACTTTGGATTTCAAAAGAGATGCTAGAAAGAGTATATGCTTTAAACAACATCTTAGGAAATCCCCGCAGAAGAAATAGACCCAAAAAAAATGCAGTATCTATTTTAAACGATTTTCCCTTAATCTCCTATTCATTCATATGATGCATTTTGTAGACTATAAGACCAGGTTTATAATTATTTAATATCTGGAGATATGAGATGAACCAACAGAATAGCCACTTGGCTCTTTTTAAATGAAACAGAGGATTTTAAAACAATGTCAACCAAATATTAATTTGCTAAAAACGTACTATTTTTAAAAGACTTATTAGTTATTTGAAGCAGACTTAATCAGAAAACTAAATACTACAGACATAAATTCAGGCTAAAAAGTGAGGTGAGGAAAGTTCCATGAGAACAGGGAGAAGTTCAAAACATCTACTCGGCCTTCTAAAAGTTACACTAAATTTAGAGAGAGTGATCAAATAGAATTGGGCCTATGTAAATTCAATTCACCTTCGGGGGAAAAATGGCAACTGATTGTGCTGAGTAAATTGTTGTCTTAAAAAGTATCAAAATTTTCAAGCAATATTCTAAATTGAATGCATTTTAAGACCAAAAAATAAATTTGATAAAAAAATTAATGTAGAATTAGAAGTCATTCAATGTGATACCAGAATTCAAGTGATAAACTTCAAATCCATTGTCCTCAACTCTACCATCACTGAAATGATTCCACTCATTAAAAAAATCAAAGAATTTGCATCAACATTTATTTGGCCTCTAGAATACAAACTGTAATTACTATAAGTTCAACTACCACATATATAAACAACTCAGTAAAAACGACTTTCTATTTTATACCATGAAAAATTAAAAAGTAAACACACTGATGACCCAGTACCTCATACAGACATGACTACTAAAACGTCATTATGTTCCGGATACGTCTAAAGGATGCATGAGCTGGACTGCTGTAACACCAAGTGATATCAAGTTGTTACTGTTATTATATCTTAGCAGTTAGGCTATACTATAGAATATTTCTAACTCAATGAAAAATGTTAAAAATACTTTGTACAATGACTATTCTAGACTGCAAATCTCTATAATTTGTTCACTTAAAAAAAAATCAAGGCCAGGCGAAGTGGTTCATGCCTGTAATCCCAGCACTTTGGGAGGCGGAGTCAGGTGGATCACTTGAGATCAGGAGTTCAAGACCAGCCTGACCTGACCGACATGGTGAAACCTTGTCTCTACTAACAATACAAAAATTAAGGTGGTACATGCCTGTAGTCTCAGCTACTTGGGACATGGTGGCATATGCCTGTAGTCCTAGCTACTTGAAAAGCTGAGGCACAATTTGAACCCAGGAGCCAGAGGTTGAATTGAGCGGAGATTGTGCCACTGCGCTACAGCCTGGGTGACAGAATGAGACTCTGTCTCAAAGGGGAAAAAAAAAGAAAAAAAAAATCAGTACACTGTTTTAACGACCAAGGAACTTAAAGACGAATTAACTGCCCAATTATGGTAACCATTTTTTCTCAGGTATATTATGGAATTCTCTTATTTTCTATATTTCATCTTTTATCCCAATGTGTTGATGTTATCTATTTTGTCTATGGAATATCTAATTCTTTCAAAAGACGACTGTAAATAACAGGAAAAAAGTCTGCATTTATTCAAACATCTAATATGTGCCAATGCTTTGATATAATTACATTGAATTACACCAGCTCCCGACTTCTTATTAAATTCTCACAGCTATAATGTGGGTTTCAGTACTACCTCTGTCTTCATTTTACGGAAAAGAAAACTGAGGCTAAAGAGTACAAGATCACTGAAGATGGTCAGAAAAAGCAGTCAGTGGATGGCACCAGAACACAAATGCAAGTGTTTGGAACTACAGAGCCAAAACTTCTAATTGCAGTTTTGCGCTGCCTATGAGAAAAGCAGGGCAGAAAACTGACGGTAAGGCTGGGTGGGTTTTTGAATCTCTATCACGCCATCATATGCCTATTCAGCTCAGATATGACTGTCAGTACGTTCATACAATTTGTTTGAGTAAAGAACTAATTGGTTTGATGATTAATTAGCTAAGTTCTAAACTCATTACAATGCAATTAATTGATTATAAACATAAAAATGAGTGTTATAGAAAGCTACATATATTTTATTTGGGTCAAAGACATCAAGGATTTTATTTCTATGCAACAAATAAAGATTAGGCTTACATTTACCACTATTTCTGTGGCTTATCAAGTTTGAAATAAATATTTGGGCTACAAGTTATCACAGACAATGGTTTCTGAGTGATTAACAATGTTTCAATTACAAATTTATCTATGATTAAGAGTTAATATGTTTCTTGGTTTTGAAGTATTTCTCTCTAAAAGTGTTCTATAGAAAGTATAAAAGAACATCTTTATAAAATTAATATCATTGAAGGCTCCAAAGCAGAAAAAATTACATGTTTAATGTTTAACTTAGTTTCAATTGAAGTACTTCTTATCACACAGCTGGGTGCTATTAGGAAAGAGCTCTTCTCTCTGAACCCATTCACTCTCTGGTACACAATTTCTAGTGTTTTGAAGAATGCTGAGTGTGAAGAACTACTTTACTATTCAATCTTACCTGATAAGTCTCTAACACTTATTTTAGAATCAATAAAAGATGTTAAAGAGCTAGAAGTCTTTGCTGGTAGATACCATCTAGTCAGATTCATCTTCTCCATATCTAACCATATTGTTTATTGTGACCATATTGTAAAAGGCCAAGTGATATATTGAGGGAGAATGTAATGACCATCACAATATAAAATTATATAGCATAATTTTGATTACATTATTATTTTGAGTTTTCAAATTGTATCAAAATCAATCATTTTTTATATTCCCTTGGTTTCAAAAATAAATTTTTTTAATGAATGCTGTCTCTTTATTTTAGCAGAGAAAAGTATAAGCACTACAGGTCACAAGCCTGGTAGTAAAACAATGTATTGAAGAGTAAGTCTAATTACACATATAACTATGAAAATTTAACAAAATGAAAGTCTATTGATCCTATCATTATAAAATTTAAGCAGAATGTATTCCTTTTTATGGGATGAACTACCCAAATGTCAGGGAATCATCAGGAGGTCAGATAAAACCAATTGCTATATCAATGAAAGAACACAGCAAAGTTTGAAAGAATGTAAACAGGATTAAAAAAGTGCCAGAATGTAAAGCATCTAAACAGGATTTAAAAAATACATCAAAAGTATGTATTTGGCACATAGTAGGCACACAATAAATATTTGTTGAATGGATAAACATAGAAGGTGAAAACATACATCATTGTTTTTCTTTCAGTCATTGAACAATATCAAGGTGTCACTTCAGGGACTGGAGCCTACAGGTTGTCTCTTAAGAGGCCTCACTGGGGCCCTTTATTGCCTTCATGAGTTTAGGATACAAGACCTACTGATCAACTTTCAGGAATCTGCAATCTAATTGCTTTAAAATATTGAGTGCATGAATCTCTCAGAGACCAATCCCATTAACCAAGATAATCAGACTTCCTCACACAAGACACAATGCTCATTTACTGGTTTGAAATGAGACATTCTTTTCATCCCATGATATTTGCATTCTCTTTCTGAGAGTAGATCTATACAGGAAACGAAAGCATAAACTAAGGGGTGAGTGGTGGTCCTTGAATCACAAAGAGAGCTGACAGAAGCAAATGTGAAGGCTGCAGTTAGTGTCAGTCTGATATGTCCATCTTACCACACGGAGTCTCTTGCTTAGGAGACAGGAAATTGAGAAATATGTCAGCTAAAGCATCCTCTCTTGGATCTTACTACTAGAATTTTCCATTCTAATCACCACTCCTTTTAGGATTAATGCATTTTTAATGGAATATCTAATGGATAACACCAGGCCTGGTTGTCCATCACCCCCAAATTATTTATCTATTATCTCTTACACCTACAACTTGAATTTAAAGTACATTTTTATAGACTCTAAAATACATGTTGTGGCAATTTGTCTTATTCTTCTCAGATTGCCATCTTCATCTGAAAATTGACACATTTCCACCATTGTGCCCTGTAGAATTATGTCCTTTAATTGCACATCTAAAATTTTCTGCTTCTACTTATAAGGACATAGCATTATGTGGGGTGGGGAATGGCGGGAGACACACTATTTAGAAATCGAGTTAAAAGTTTCCTTCTCTCTGGGGACTTTAAATTTACTTCAGGATACTCCTATTTTCTTCTTTGAAGTCCTAGTAGCTGGAAGAAAAGAATAAAAAGGAAATTACTGTGCCCAGCTATCAACAACTCAGGAAGTAGGAGGAATGCTGATGACTCTCTAACAAGTTGGTAATTATATCCACTATTCTCCTATAGCATTATTACCATCAGTGTGGTATAAATCACATTAAGTTGGAGGTAAAAGTATCAGGATGAGGTCTTTCCTATCTCTGGCAAGAATTAATTGTGTAACATTGAACCCATTATTTAATCTCAATTGTAAATGCGGATATACAGTTATCAGAAGTTCTTCATGCCATCATTCTCTGACATTGACAGAATCCTATCAGTAATTATGGCTAATTAAAGCAGTGATCATTGAGAGCAGGGTAAGGAGAACACAAATCTGGAGAAGAGAAAAATGTATTTGATTCTCAGAGCAGAAAGAAATATGTCTATGTTTTATAAACCCATAATTAAAGAAGACAGGAATAGATCTTTAACTTTTTCTTCAAATTCTAGAAGTTTCTAGAACTCTCTCAGGTCACAGAATTCATGGTATATTTTATATTTGAGAGCAAAAACATATTTATAAGCGGATATCAAAAATTCACTTGTAAACATTTTTGGTATGAGGCAGCAATTTGTGATAGGTATTGGTCTCTACACTTTTTTGCCTGCATTACAAACTACTCAAAAATTGCTGAATAGAGACATGATTGCTTTATGTGGGATCATAATTTCTCATAAATCATGAGCTAAAATATGTGGTGGTATAAAATAAGCCATGTGTAATGATTTGAAATCAAATTTAATTCAGGTTAAAATTCCACTGAAAAGATTCTTTTCCTTAAGGTAATCCCATTCTTATAGCTGAATTGATATTTGATATACATACACAACTTCCTTCCTTCCTTCCTCCCTCTCTCCCTCCCTCTCTCTTGCTCTCTTTCTTTTCTTTTCCTTTCTTTTCTTTCTTTTTCTTTCTCTGTCTCCCAGGCTGGAGTGCAATGGCACAATCTTGGCTCACTGCAACCTCCGCCTCCTGGGTTCAAGCAATTCTCTTGATTCAGCCACCCAAGTAGCTGGGATTACAGGTATGCACCACCACACCAGGCTAATTTCTGTATTTTCAGTAGAGAAAAGGTTTCACCATGTTGGCTAGGCTGGTCTAGAACTCCTGGCCTCAAGCGATCCACCTGCCTTGGCCTCCCAAATTTCTGGTATTATAGGGGTAGCCACTAGAGCCAGCCCATGTACATACACAATTTCTTGGGAAACAAAGCAACATTTGATTATATCTCTGGCCAGAAAGAACAAGTTTCCTGTGTTATGACTGATTTCTAACAAAGAAGTATCACAGGTGAGGCAATGTGGGATTCATCTCATAGCTAATATTTTCCAATTTTGTTACATAAAAGGCTAACCATCAACCTTTTTTGACCTCAGTTTACTCATCAATATAGAAAAATGAAAAAGCACACAAGGAAATATGATAATTTCTAAATTGTAATAATATTCATCACATAACATAATGCTTGGCACATAGGCAACTAATAATCTAAGGGGCAATTCTTTTTTCTTCTTCCTCCTTTTCCTCCTCTTTTTTCTCTTCATCTTTCAAATTATTATTAAAATCTAATATATCAAATTAGGAGTTTGGGTGGAGAAAGGAATTAAACTAATTCATGCCATAACATCTCTGTATAATTGTGCCCGTTAGATTGGAAATAGTGGTTATAATTAAACTATTTCTACTTAATAAATAATGCAAAGTGAACAACCAAATATATTTGGAACAACTGATCAGAATATTGAAAATATCATCTTTCTTTCCCAATTAGCTCCCCTCTTTCTGACTGCCCAATTTTTAGTAATGACATCAAAAATCTTTCTATCATTCAGAATTAAAACCCTAGGTTTATGGGATTTTGGTTTGTTTTTCTTTACTTTTGCACACTTGCAAAGCCTATAATAATTGATGTGAATTATATTTATACTCTCTTTACAGATTTCACAGGTATTCTTCAATTTCTATTGCTATTTCGCTCTTACCCAGATTTATGGCAGCTTTCTAAATATAGTGTGTTTTAATAATCATTAGCACCCTCACTTTATATCTTTGTAGGGAAGAAATTAGAACTGCGCAGGAATTCAAATGATAGATTGATAACTGAAGATCAGAAATAAAGGATGCTAAGTAATTAATTAGAGCTTTCTGCATAGTAGGGATTATTTTTTAATCCTTAATAAAACCTGTTAAAAAATTTTTAGTAGTTTATGTACACCTGGCTACTTTTTAACAGTGACTTTTGTGGCAAGAGTGAATAAAATCTTATCAAATTTTAATGCTGCCAAATAAAGTGGGTTTAGATTGTCAAAGAGACCTTGTACTACTACTCTATATATACACTTGTGTATATTTTAAATTTTTAAAATATTCACTCTGTCCTTTGGCTTTTGATTTCTTCTGTTACTATATCACATCTCACTCTAAGTACTTACTACTGATTTTATTTAATGGTGTCACAAAGATGGAAAATGGAAAAAAAAAACTTGTTACTTTAGAGTATGCCTGGATGAATTAATGATTGACACATAAAGGTAAACATGTAGAATAATTGTAATGAAGCATATTAACACATACATTAGCTTTTACTACTTGAGACAATTTCAGGAGCTCTGTGGCTTAAAAAAACAGGTAATTAATTCTTGCACACAGGTTCAGCTGATCTAGTCTTGGTTGTGCTTGGTGGTACCGCCACAGGCTTTGGAGCATCTGGGCATATCTCCAAACTGTTGGTTGCAATGAGATCTGTTCTATATTTCTCCCATTCTCTTTTTATTAGTGGCCACCTGGGACGTGTTCTTGTAGAGAATGGCATGAGTGCAACACAACAAGCCAAATTATGAAGGCACATTTAAAACCTTCGTTTGTTTCAACTATGTTCATATTCCACTAGCCAGAGCAAGTCACAGGGCCAAACCCATGGAGGCCCTGAGTATATACAAACCTCAAGAATGGGAGAGAGGAGAGTAAATACCTGTCAATCAGTTACACTATAACAGAAATTGAAACTTTTAAGGTAGCTGCCAGTATGAGGTTGGATTTTTTTGTACAGCCAAGTAGAAAATTTTTGAACATACTTTTTTTTTTCTCCCAAACACCTCTCTTGCCTTGGTTTCTACTTTAAATGATAAGAAGGAATAATAATCCGATGCAGTCCCATTCCAGGGCACTGATTAAGCCTCATTTATTTTTGTATATTTTTGGCAGACACTTGATGTGATTGCTTCATTCTTCACACCTTACCAAATCCAGTCCACCACCATGTTGTCTGTGATGCTCTTATACATCCTGTCTATATGATGGGTAGACTGACTCAGCAAGAGCCAGCGCATGGCAGGATATTTCATCTCATGTATCCTATCCCTTTTAATTCACTTGAACATGTCAACGGGTAGGACTTGTTATAATCTAAATGTTTGTGTCCCCCTGAAGTTTATATATTAAAATACATCCAAGGTGATGGTATGAGAAAGTGGGGACTTTGAGAGGTAACTAGACCATGCTTGTTTCAAGTAAGCTCATGTTCAACTGGCCAGAGAAAGTCACATGACCAAGCCCACGTGGTGCATGAGTATATTCAAATCTCAAGAACGAGAGAGAGGGAAACTCTCATGAATGGGAATCGTGTCTTTATAAAGAGGCAAGAGAGACCAGTCACACCTTTTACCACAGGAGAACACAGCTAGAAAATCTGTAAACCAGAAACCTCTCACCTGACCCTAAACCTGCTGGGATCATGGACTTCCCAACCTCCGGAACTGTGAAAAATAAATTTGTTATTTATAAGCTATCTGATTTATGGTACATTGGTATAGCAGCCAGTCATCTTAATACAAAACCAGAACAAAAATTCTTCTTTCCTTGAATATTTTTAAGTACAAGGGAGGCATGAGCTGATTTCTGTTTTATATTTACGAAATTGATTATGGCATAGTGTGGAGAATGGAAATCCTGGTGGCAACAGAATTATTAGAGGAGATGAGAATTTGAACCAAAGCAATAAGAACCATGGATGAAATGAAAGATTATAGTTTTTTTTAATGGTGAAACTAACAGTATTTAGAAAATGGCTGAATTAATGAGAGATGAAGGCTCTCAAGTTTTTATCTTGGATGGCTAGATGAAAAGTTGCTAGTTTTGTATTCAGTAGTGATAAAGTATTTTGCAAAAATTCATTAATATTTGCTACTCAAAATGATAACATCTTAAGAATGGGAGAGACTATGAAAAGTCACCAATTGAGTATCTCATTGATGAAGAAATTCCTTTTATAGCATTACAAAGTTATTTATCCTTTTTATGCTGTTTTTCAGTGATAAAAATATAACTTTCTTTTATGATATTGCTTTTTATTAACAAGTAATTTCAATTATTGGACACTTAAATATTGTAATGACATAAAATATTCAATTCTTGAAAATTACAATTTCTAGCTCCTCTATCATTAGCCTAACTCTTTGGTACATACTCCTATGGTATTTTTCAAAATTTATTATCTTATCATATTATTTTAATTTCCAACTTTTAAGTTTGGGGATACATGTACAGAATGTGCTGGTTTGTTACACAGGTAAATGTTTGCCATGGTGGTTTGCTACACAGGTCATCCCAATACTTAGATATTAAGCCCAGCATTCATTAGCTATTCTTCCTAATGCTCTCTTCCTCTGACCCCCACCCTCCAACAGGCCCAAGGGTATGTTTTTCCCCCTGATATGTTCTCATAATTTAACTCCCACTTATAAGTAAGAACATGCAGTATTTGGTTTTCTGTTCCTGCATTAGTTTGTTAAGGATAATGGCCTCCAGCTCCATCCATGTCCCTTTAAAGAACATAATCTCACTTTTCCTTATGGCTGCATAGTATTTCATGGTGTATATGTATCACATTTTCTTTATCTATATATCCTTGATGGGCATTTAGGTTGATTCCATGTCTTTGATATAGTGAATAATGCTGTAATGAACATATGTGTGCATGTGTCTTTATAGTAGTAAAATTTATATTCCTTCGTGTATATACTCAGTAATGGGATTGCTGTATCGACTTTTTAGTAGCCATTCTGAATGGTGTGAGATGATATCTCATTATGGTTTTGATTTGCATTTCTGTAATAATCAGTGATGTTGAGCTTTTCCTCAAATGTTTGTTGGTCGCATAAATGTCTTCTTTTGAGAAGTATCTGTTCTTATTTGCCCACTTTTTAATGGGTTTGTATTGTTTTCTTGCAAATTTGTTTAAGTTCCTTATAGATGCTAGATATTATATCTTTGTCAGATGGACAGATTGCAAAAAATTTCTCCCATTCTGTAGGTTGTCTGTTTACCCTGTTGATAGTTTCTTTTGCTGTGCAGATGTTCTTTACTTTAAATAGATCTCATTTGTCAATTTCCAATTTTGTTGCAATTGCTTTTGGTGTCTTCATCTTGAAATATTTGCCTGTGCCTGTATCCTGAATGGTACTGCCTTGATTTTCCTCTAGGGTTTTTGTAGTTTGGGGGTTTATCTTCAAGTCTTTAATCAGTCTTGAGTTGATTTTTGTGTGGTGTAAGGAATGGGTCCAGTTTCAATTTTCCGCATATGGCTAGCCAATTCTCCCAGCACAAAATATTAAATAGAGAATCCTTTCCCCATTGCTTATCTTTGTCAGCTTTGTCAAAGATCAGCTGGTTGTAGGTGTGTGGTCTTATTTCTGAGTTCTCTATTCTGTTCCATTGATCTCTGTGTCTATTCTCCTACTGGTACCATGCTGTTTTTTTTACTATAGCCCTGTATTATAGTTTGAAATTGGGGGGAGAGATGCCTCCAGCTTTGTTCTTTTTGCTTAGGATTGCCTTGGCTATACAGGCTCTTTTTTTGGTCTCATGTAAATTTTAAAATATTTTTTTTTTCTAATTCTGTGAAGAATGTCAATGATAATTTAATGGGGATAGCAATAAATCTACAATTGCTTTGGGCAGTATGGCCATTTTCAAGATATTGATTTTTCACATACAGGAACATGGAATGTTTTTTCCATTTGTTTGGGTCATCTCTGATTTCTTTGAGCAGTGGTATATTGTTTTCCTTGAAGAGGTCCCGCACTTCTCTTGTTAGCTAAAATCCTAGGTATTTTATTTTTTTATGGCAATTGTGAATGGGAGTTAATTTATGATTTAGCTCTTGGCTTGCCTGTTGTTGGTGTATAGTAATGCTAGTAATTTTTGCACATTAATTTGTATCTCAAGACTTTGCTGAAGTTGCTTATTGGCTTAAGAAGCTTTTGAGCTGAGCTGATGGGGTTTACTAAGTATAAGATCATGTCATTTGCAAACCAAGATAATTTGACTTCCTCTCTTTCTCTTGGAATACCCTTTATTTCTTTCTTTTGCTTGAATGTCCTGTCCAGAACTTCCAATACTATCCTGAATAAGAGTGGTAAGAGAGGGTAATCTTGTCTTGTGCCAGTTTTCAGTGGAAATACTTCCAGCTTTTGCCCATTCTGTATAATATTGGCTGTGGTTTTGTCATACATGGCTTTTTTTATTTTGAAGTATGTTCATTGAATATTTAGTTTACTGAGAGCTTTTAACATAAAGGGATGTTGAATTTCATTGAAGGCCTTTTATGAATCTATTGAGATAATCATGTGGTTTTCATCTCTAGTTCTGTTTATGTGATGAATCACATCTATTAATTTGCTTATGGAGAACCAGCCTTGCATTCCAGGGATGAAGCCTACTCAATTGTGGTGAATAAGCTTTTTAATGCACTGGTAGATTCGATTTGCCAGTATTTTGTTGAGGATTTTGGCATCAATGCTCATCAAATATACTCACCTGAAGTTTTCTTTTTTGTTGTATCTCTACCAGGTTTTGGTATTGGGATGATGCTGGCCTCATGCTGGCTGGGGAGGTGACTCTCCTTTTCAATTTTTTTGAAATACTTCCAGTAGAAATGGTATAAGCTCTTCATTGTACCTCAAGTAGAATCCAGCTGTGAATTATTCTGGTCCTGGGCTTCTTTTGGTTGGTAGGCTATCTATTACAGCCTCAATTTGAGAACTTACTGGTCTCTTTAGGGATTTAATTTCTTCACTATTCAATCTTGGGAGGGTGTATGAGTACAGAAATGTATCCATTTCTTCTAGATTTTCTAGTTTATATGCATAGAGGTGTTTATAGTATTCTCTGATGGTTGTTTCTAATTCTATTGGATCCTTTATAATATCCGCTTATTTCTGATTGTTTATTTAAATCTTCTCTCTTTTCTTCTTTTTTAGTCTAGTTAATGATCTATTTTATTTTAGTTTTCTAAAAAACAGCTCCTGGATTTGTTGATTTTTTGAAGGGTTTATTGTGTTTCTTTCTTCTTTAGTTCAGCTCTGATCTTGGTTATTTCTTGTCTTCTGCTAGTTTTCTTGCCGTTTGCTCTTGTTCTCTAGTTCTTTTAGTTGCAATGTTGAGTTGTTAACCTGAGATCTTTCTAGATTTTTGGTGCGGGCATTTAGTGCTATAAATTTCCCTCTTAACAATGCTTTAGCTGCATCCCAGTGATTTGGTACATTGTATCTTTGCTGTCATTAGTTTCAAAGACCTTCTCAATTTCTGCCTTAATTTTATTATTTACCCAAAAGTCATTCAGGAGCAAGTTGTTCAATTTCCTTGTAGTTGTATGGTTTTGAGTGAATTTCTTAATCTTGAGTTCTAATTTGATTGTGCTGTGATCCAAGAGATGGTATTTTATGATTTCAGTTCTTTTGCTTTTGCTGAGGAGTGTTTTACTTTCAATTATGTGATCAATTTTAGAGTAGTTTCTGTGTGGTAATAAGATGGATGTATATTCTGTTGTTTTGGCGTGGAGAGTTCTGCAGATATCTATAGGGTCCACTTGATCCAGAGCTGAGTTCTGATCCTGAATATCTTTGTTAATTTTCTCTCTTGATAATCTGTCTAATATTGCCAATGGGGTGTTAAAGTCTCCCACTATTATTGTCTGAGAGTCTAAGTGTCTTTGTAGGTCTCTAAGAACTTGCTTTATGAATCCAGTTGATCCTGTATTGGGTGCATATATATATTTAGGATAGTTAGCTCTTCTTGTTGAATTGAACCCCTTACCATTATGGAATGCCCTTCCTTGTCTTTTTTGATCTAGTTGGTAAAGTCTGTTTTGTTAGAAACTAGGATTGCAACCCATAATTTTTTCTGTTTTCCATTTGCTTGGTAAATTCTCCCCCATCCCTTTATTTTGAGCCTATGTGTGTCTTTACACATGAGATGGGTCTTGAAGACAGCACACTAATGGGTCTTGGTTCTTTATCCAGTTTGCCATTCTGTCTTCTAATTGGGGCATTTAGCCCATTTAAATTTAAGGTTAGTATTGTTATGTATGGATTTGATCCTGTCATCCTGATGTTAATTGGTTATTTTGCAGACTTGTTTATGTCTGTGACTTCATAGTGCCATTGGTCTATGTACTTCAGTATTTTTTTGTCATGGCTGGTAACAACTTTTACTTTTCATATTTAGTGATTCATTCAAGAGCTGTTGTATGGCAGGATTGGTGGTACCAAATTCTGTCAGCATTTGCTTGCGTGAAAAGGATCTTATTTCTCCTTTTTTATGAAGTTTAGTTTAGCCAGATATGAAATTTTGGGTTGAAAATTATTTTCTTTAAGGATGTTGAATATTGAGCCCTGATTTTTTCTGGCTTGTAGAGTTTCTCCTGAGACATTCACTGTTAGTCTGATGGGCTTCCATTTGTAGGTGACCTGGCCTTTCTCTCTGGTTGTTCTTAAGCTTTTTTTCTTTCATTAAAGTCTTGGAGAATTTGATGATTATGTGTCTTGGGGATGATTTTCTCATGAGGTATCTTACTGAGATTCTCCTCATTTCCTAAATCTGAATGTTGTACTGTCTAGCTAGGTTGGGGAAATTCTCCAGGACTGTATCCTGAAATATGTTTCCCAAATTAGTTCCATTCTCCCCATCTCTTTGAAGTACCCCAATCAATAATAGATTCTGTCTCTTTACATAATCCCATATTTCTTGGAGGTTTTGTTTATTCCTTTTCATTCTTTTTTCTCTACTCTTGTCTGCTTGTTATCTCAAATAGACAGTCTTCAAGCTCTGAGATTCTTTCCAGCATCTGGTTTATTCTGCTAGTAATGCTTGGGATTGCATTGTGAAGCTCTCGTATTGTGTTTTTCCAGCTCTGTTAGGTCAGCTATGTTTCTCCTAATTCTAGCTATTTTGGTGTCAGCTCCTGTATTATTTAATCATGATTGTTTGCTTCTTTGCATTGGGTTACAACGTGCTACTTTAGCTCAGTGAGATTTGTTCTTATCCATATTCTGAAGCCCATTTCTGTCATTTCAGTCACCTCAGCCTCAGCCTAGTTCTGAACCCTTGCTGGAGAGGTGTGGCAGTCATACGGAGTAAAGGGGGCACTCTGGCTTTTTGAGTTTTCAGTGTTTTGTGATTTTTTTTTCCTACCTTTGATCTTTGAGGTCTCTGACCTTTGGGTAGGTTTTTTTTGTCTGTTTATTGTTGCTATTGTTTGTCTCTGTATTTTAACGTATGGTCATTCTTCCGTAAGGCAGTTGTGGTGTGCTGGGAGTCTGCTCCAGACCCTAGTCACCTTGGTTTTTCTCATACCTGGAGGTATCACCATGGCTTTGAAACAGCAAAGATGGCAACCTGGCTCTCCCTTGTGAATCTCCATCCCAAAGAATACTGACCTGTTGTCATCCCAAACATGCCTGTAGGAGGTGGCTAAATATTTCGGTTGGGAGGTCTAACCCAGTCAGGAGAAACGGGATCAGGGACTCACTTAAAAAGGAGTCTGGCTGCGTTTTGGTAGAGCAATCCTTTTAGTCCCTGATCAGTTTGGGTTCTCCAAGGCCCACAGGCTGGACTCACTGAGATGCCAAAACAGCAAAGATAGCAGCCTGCCCCATTCCCCAGGCACTCCATCCAAGGGAGATATTAGAACTCTGTTGGCCATAGAAATGGATAGGGGTGGCTGAAGGCCCTGGTTGGGAGGACCTGCCAAGCAAGGAGGAATGGATCCAGGTTTGCTTTAAAGAAGCAGCCAGGTTATGCCTTGACAAAACAGCCTTGCTGTGCTGGGGAACTGCCTCTGCCCTGGCCAACTTGGACTCTCCAAAGCCTGCAAGCTGAAATGGCTGAGTCATCCAAGGTGGTGACTCACCCCTCCTCCCAGGAAACCCATCCCAGGGAGAGATCAGAGCTCTCTCCATAGAATATGGGCAGGCAGGGATGGCCAGAGGTCTCATCTTGGGAGGTCCTACCCAGTGAGGAGAAATGTCTCAGACAGGCTCTATTCTGTTGCTGGTAGTTGGCTTGTAGGAATTTCAATCCAATGGGTATTATCTTGTGACGTGCTGTGGAATTGGGGCCTGCAGACCAAGGCTGCCCTGACCCCTGGATTCAGTCCCCTTGGTAGTGATATGTGTGGACTTCCTGCCTTGCCTGAGTTGCAGTCACCTTTGTTGGAGATCCCAGGGCTGGGGTCTCTATGTGTGCCTGAGCAACTGCACTGCTGAGACTCCACACAGCTCTGTATGTGTCAGACCCAAGGCCCTAGTTGTGTAGGCTCACCAGGGGCTCTCCTGATCTGAGGGTTGCAAAGACCCATGGGAGAGTCAGGTTCACTGGGGTCATACATTTGCTCATCACTTCCCTTGGCTGCCAGTGGGGGTTCCCTTGGCTCCATGTAGCTCCAGGGTGGGCTATTGCCCACCCTGCTTTTCTTCTTTCTCCATGGGTTGAATTGTTGAGCTGATCAGTCTGGAATGTGAGTACCTGGATATTTCATCTGTGGGTGCTGTATTCATTCATCCCTTTTGTTCGTCTCTCTGTGGGTGCCATGGACAGCAGCTGCTTCTAATCAGCCATCTTGCCCACCCACTATCCCCCATACTCTTGGTTTTTAATGAGACTTTTAAAACCAAATACATTACTTTAGAAACAGCCAATTCTCTCCCTAAACTGTTAGTCTTAGCTTTAAGTCAACTATAATTCTTGTATAATTTTCACATAAAATTGGTCTTTTCTCTAGAAACCAGCAACAGGATTTTTCTTAGTGTCAGTAAACATTCCTTTTTTTTCCCCAAGTTTTAAATGATCTAACTACTATTTGTTCTGAAATTAATTTAATTATATTCTATACAAGGAGCATCTTATTTTCTTTCATTTAAATGTTTAGTTTGTGTCCTCCTTCTTTGGGCTCTGGTTAATCTAACTGGCATCTTTGATTCCCTGAAAACTGCTCAAAACAGTTTTAACTCCACATTTTATTGTTTTGCTTATTTTGTTTATTAACTTTTCATCCTCTCTAGTAAACCAAGTGTAAATTGCCATTTTCAAATTCTTCCTGCACCCCACCTTTTTTAAAAATAATGGATGGTTTGTATTTATGGCACTTATGCTAGTATTTTAACAAATGCTGCAGATCTCTCAGGCTGTTCATATGAGTACATATTTCTGAGATTTTTAGAATAACTCTTATTTTTCTCCTCTTCCCCTCTAAATGGCTGTGGTTTTTGTTGTTGTTGTTGTTGTTGTTGTTCTTTGGAAGCTTCTAAAAAAGCTGTCTTGTTTTAATTTACTCATCATTGGGTTCACTTGTTGCATATTACATGATAACCACCATGATAGACATTAGCACAAAAAGTAAGACATAGACTTTACACCATAGCAGTTCAAATCTTGTTAGGACACAGGATCTTAAATATAATAGCAACACAGTGTGCTAAATATTGTTATAGAGACATATACAGAGATTTTTAAAAAAGGGGTTAACAAAGGTTTTTCAGCAGAGGTGGTACTTGCCTATGAAATTTAGGAAATCTGTCAGGCCTAGGAAGAAAAAACTTTTCCAGGTAATTTACTTAGTTGCATTTACTAAGCATTGGCCTTTTTTTTTCATGTAGTAAACTACAAACTTTTAAAACAATACTCTAAATATCTAACTTTTTTCCTATTTTTTTATACTGTCTCTGGTTCATTTCTGTGGTCACCTCACTTCTTATAGTTAAACAAATAATCAGAAACTTTCTGAATTTTGTTGTATTCATTCACTCTATTTCATATAACCTAACTCAGAATATCATAAAATGCATGTTATAACCCATAATAGTTATGAAAAGGTGTTTGACTTGGTTTGAAGAAAAAAATCAATTATAGTTCGGTCATATTTTTGGATGGTGAGATGGAAAAAGAGAACATTTAAAAATTGTCTTTCTGAAATAAATATTTCTAGAAATATTAACTATCCTTTTGAAAGTCTAAGCTGAGATGCACATTTTTAAAATTTCTATTATAGTCATTTCTTTATAGCTGCATTGTCTGTGAAGCTGAGTCTACTTAACTGACTTGCACACACACCATAATAAAAGAAAGAGATGCCAGCACTAGAACTAAAGAGCTCGCCTGTGAATGTTCATGGCAAAACAAAAGCAGAAAGAAAGCAACATCCGCAGAACATTAAAAAGTAGCAAAAAATAATTGCCAGTCATTCCAAAACCTTGTAAAACAAAAATGACTCATTGAAAACAAAGTGAAAATTCATCCTTAATGTTGGGATAAAAGAACGGTGCTCAAATTTAGTTCTCCATTGGAATGAATGCTTTCTCGACAGGGTAACAAATGAAAATTGGATTAGGGACACATTTTCAGTGTCACACTGTCAGATGGCTTCTTGGCAAAGGAAAAGGAAGAGTTGATTAAACTGTCATGTGATGACTTCAAATTCAGAAAAGTACAGGTTAGCAACTTTTTGCTGAGAAGGATAAAGGAGGATATTCAGGTACTAGACATGATTGTTATGTTATTAAGGTTTAAGATCACTTTGCAGTTTCACTAGTTTCCTACCATTGGTTTCAATAAGGAAAATACAAAATTAATGTCACTCAAGAACAAAATATTTTGCTGAATATAATTTGAATTTTCTCAGAACTAATTCTTTTTTTTTTTTTTTTGCAGTTGTTAAAATTTACTAACTATTATTCTTTTTTTTTTTTTTTTATTGCATTTTAGGTTTTGGGGTACATGTGAAGAACAAGCAAGTTTGTTGCATAGGTACACACATGGCATTGTGATGTGCTGCCTTCCTCCCCATCACCTATATCTGGCATTTCTCCCCATGCTATCTCTTCCCACCTCCCCACTCCACTCTGTCCCTCCCCTATTTCCTCCTGAACAGACCCCAGTGTGTGATGCTCCCCTCCCTGTGTCCATGTGTTCTCATTGTTCAACACCCACCTATGAGTGAGAACATGCGGTGTTAAATTTTCTGTTCTTGTGTCAGTTTGCTGAGAATGATGGTTTCGAGGTTCATCCATGTCCCTACAAAGGACACAAATTCATTGTTTTTGATGGCTGCATAGTATTCCATGGTCTGTATGTGCCACATTTTCCCTGTCCAGTCTATCATCGATCAGAACTAATTCTTTGTAATCATGGTGCAAACACACTCCTCATGAAGTACATTTTACTTTTCAAGACAAACATATTGTACATGTTCATTTATAGACACTACTATATCAAGATGAATTAGAATTTTGTACCCTTATTGTCTCAGATAGCAATGGGAAGTATTATAAAACTTGTATCAAAATGCAAACATATTCCCTAAAGGATTTGTTTCCCTTGTCTGTCTTTCTTCTCTCTTCTATCTTCTGGTAGGAGATCACTAGTTTACTTTCAAATCTGTACTGGCTTCATCTGTTGGAGTTTTCAGTTACACAGTGTCCAACTCTCCAGCCTTGGGAGATCCAGTAACAGTACTCCACATCTTTGGATGCAATGCTTAATCTAAGAGTGGGCATATAACTCAAGTGCAGCAGTCAGCCTCAATTTTGGAACTTGTATGGCTGCTGGGAGAGGGTCTCTCTGCTGCTGAAGCTTCTGGATGCCAAAGAACATGCTAGCTAATTACTGTCATGTAGTAAAAGCCTGTCTAAGAGTAAAGGAAAATTGGGAAGCAGAGATAAAAGTGAGTGGAAAAGAAAGACATAGTTCTGATGGTAGTGTTTTCGTGGGAGGCTCCTCCTTTGCTTAAAAGCATCTCTAGGCCTTATAATTTATAATTACATAATCCATTAATATTTTATTTTTATTAGGGTTTCTATCATTAATTGAAAAACGTGTCTTGAGTACATGACTAATATACTAAGAATCTGTGTTCTGGAGGTGAAACATCTATATATTTATTTAAAAGAAATGATATTTATGTTGATCTAAGTAAATTGCATTCCTGAACAATTTCTCTAAAACAGTAGCATCCAGAATAGCAAATATGTGGTCTGGAAACTCTAGGATATTTGAAGTAAGAGACTATATCATACACACATTTCCAGTTCCCCATAGTGTAGGACTCATAAGGCTTTCTGAACGTAACTGTAACTGAATACTGGTTTCCTTACCTATAAAATATTATGTGCAAACTCATAAGGAACACTGTTTGTACCTATTGTATTCATGAGTAAACTGCTTATTGTCATCATTGCAGTATATTTTTGTCTTAAATTTCTCTTTTTTTGAGTTTTTTTGATCTTGTATAACTCAGCAGTAGTTGGCATCGAAAAAGCAATAATTAGAAATTCAATTAGAAAATGTTCACAGGACTTAAATTCTTTTCACACCCTTACATGGATCATTCTATAAAAATATTAATAAGCCATTTCACTCATAATTGTGGTGATTCATGAGTATTATCATTATAATACTATGCTTTCATTTAGCACCTTCTGCTCTGCTTAAAGAATTTTTATGCCTATTATTGTATTATTCCATTTGCTTCCTGTACCTTCTTTTCAAGGAACCTACTGTTTTGTGAATAAAATAATTGGTAAGGTACGATTCAGCCAAGAAGTTATCAACAAATGCACCAAACAAAAATTACTCTCACTACTGCTTCTATTGTTTTGGTATTCCTCATAAATATAAACAATACATATTTCAATGCCACTTTTATAATGGACATGATGAGAGAATTTACACTACACATACAACACTGAAATTTTTAATAAGGAAAGACTATGTAGACATCTTTTCTCAATTTTCAATTCTCATTCTGAAGCCAGTCTCTTCCCTTTCTTTCCTTTACAGGTCTTACATTTCCTCTTTTTTTTTTTTTTTTTGAGGCAGAGTCTCACTCTCATCAGGTGCCAGGCTGGAGTGCAGTGGCACAACCTTAGCTCACTGCAACCTCCACCTCCTGGATTCAAGCAATTCTCCCGCCTCAGCCTCCTGAGTAGCCGGGACTACAGGCGTGCGCCACCATAACCAACTAATTTTTTTGTATTTTTAGTAGAGACAGGGTTTCATCATGTTGGCCAGGATGGTCTCGATCTCTTGACCTTGTGATCCGCCCGCCTCGGCCTCCCAAAGTGCTGGGATTACCTAATTCTTTACTGATCCTTTCTGTCCCTCCTCTCTCTTATACACAGCAATCTAGCTTCATACCCACCCTTACCCACCATAGCTGCATCTTTCACTGCACTCATGAAAATTAACAGATCAACATGCCTTAAAACATACTTGTCAAGCAGCTAATGCCTGTAATCCCAGAACTTTGAAGGCTGAAACAGGATGATCACTTGAACCCAGGAGTTCAAGACAAGCCTGGGAAACATAGCAAGACCTAATCTCTACAAAAATAATAAATAAATAAATAAATAAATAAATAGGCATGGTGGTATGTGCTGGTAGTCCCCGAAACTCAGGAGACTGTGGTGGATCACTTGAGCCCAGGAGGTTGAGGTAACAATAAGCTGCGATTGCACCACTATACTCTAGCTTGGGTGACAACGTGAGACCCTGTCTTGAAAAACAAAACAAAACAAAAAACCTACTTGTCAAAGTATACATGCATTAAAATCACCTGGGAATGTTTTCAAAATGTAGTCTTTTATTTAGTGGGTTTGAAGAGGAAACTTGTCCGGAACTTTAGATTTTCAGGAAGCCAGGTGACATCAATGTTTTAGGTCTGAGGACTAACCTTGAGTAACAAGAATTAGAAAACTGAGGATGAAAATTAATTGCCAAAACTCCTTCTCTTCCTATTTAATACTAATTTGTGCCAACCGATTTTTAAAAGACACAATTTTCTCAGTTATAAAATGGGAATAAGGATGCTCACCTTTACATGGTAATTGTGGAATTTTAAGCAAATGTTGTATTTAACGTGTTTTGAAACTTAAGGAATTACATAAGTGTAGGTCGTTATGCTATTTACATTGCGTATGTTTCTATGCAGTCATTTAATTAATGCTTATAGAGAATCCCTTAGTCTGAGGTCTTCTGTTAGGTGACAAAGGTACATCAGTAAAAAATGAGATACGGCCTCTCTTTTTATGAAATTTATAATCTTGTAAGAGAGCAAGAAGTTAGAATATTACAATATTTATTATTTAATGACAAATTTTGATATCTTCCAAATTAAAAAAAAAAGGATATGACAGCACTGGACAGTGGTCTCCAACCTACACTAAGAATGAGATTTGACCTGAATGTAGGCAGATGAGTAACAATTTGCCAAGAGAAGAATAAAGGTTATTTAGGCAGAAGGAACTAAAGGTGCAAACATTCTGCAATAGAAATCACTCGGCTTGTTTACACAGCCATTTATTATGTTCATCCTTTCAGGATTTGTATTTCTTTCACATTTATTATTACAATGTTTATTGTAATTAATTTCTTTTTGTAATGGAACAGTAACTAGGAGTACTTCTGTCATCAAAATAGTGGACTGGTTCCCAAAACTTAATACACCTGATCTGTTCATTGACTTTGCACAATGACACAACCCTCAACCTAAATTCTCGTTCTCTTTTCATGAAAGATTCATTTTGCTGTGATAATAAACTAGTGTATCAAAACAGTCAATGAAAAACCATTTTTCTTCTTTCTTATTATTCTGAGTTCTTAAGTACAAAGTTTTAGGAACCTTATTTTAGGAACAATGACAGAGAGTATGAGAAAGAGTTGGAAGAAAAAAAAATGTATTGAGGACAATTCATATGAAAGATAAGGAGGAGAGATATTAGGAGTAGATAGAGAAGCTTCGGACCAAGATAGCTGTTTAAGGCCTGTGAAAGTTGAGATGAAAGAAAAGATCTTTTTGTAGGAAGTGCAGCTTTGAGAAAGCCTTTGTCAGTCCAGTGGGGAGAAATAATACAAATTTGCTCCTGTCTTGGGCAGAAATGATAAGTCCATGTAACACTGCCTTGCTCAGTTATTGCCTAGGGTTCTGAAGAGGTGTGCTGCTGCAGAGACAGATCCAGACAGCATCTTCAGCTAGAGGTTGTCAGATAAGTGACCACGTTGTGGCAGGATCACTCTTGAAAATAGACCTGAATAGCAATGTCCAGTATCTACCATAATCTCTTTCACCATTTCTTCTCTGTTCATTCTTTCTCATCAATTTTATGACTTTTGGTACATTTTGGATAGTGCCAAATTTTGTCTTTGTATTTATTACAAATTTTGTTTCCGTAGAGTATCATTTGTCGTTGTACTTTCTACATGATTCTTTTCTCAAGCATTTTGTTTCTATTTGGAACTTCTGAGTTTCTAGTTTCCTTTGAAAAAATATCACTGACCTCAAAATTATATAATTATCTGTAGTATTTTTATGTATAAATTACTAAGATTTAAATCTTAGATTTAGTAAAATTTATTATTTCATGGTCTAATTTATTTTGGTGGATTTATTATTTCCTTTTCTTCCACATGGATAGACAATTATATTACCACCATCTGTTAAATAAGCTAGCCTTTCCTTATTCATTTTAAGCAAGGCATGTCACATCTTAATTTCCATATTTTAGCAGATCTTTTTTTTTAAGGATGGAGACTTGCTCTGTTGCCAAGCTCGAGTGCAGTGGCATGACCTCGGCTAATGCAACCTCTCCTGCCCAGGTTCAAGCAATTCCTCAGCCTCAGCCTCCCAAGTAGCTGGGATTACAGGCATGCACTACCATGCCCAGCTAATTTTTTGTATGTTACTAAAGACAGGGTTTCACCATGTTGGCCAAGATGGTCTCGATCTCCTGACCTCATCATCCACCCCACCTCTGCCTCCCAATGTACTGGGATTACAGGTGTGAGCCACTGCACCCAGCCCAGATCCTTTCACATACTTTTATTTATAGATTATAAATTATTTCTACTACAGGTTCACACAGTTTAGATTACAGCAATCTTATAGTACAATATAATTTATTAAGTTTCCACTCAACACTATTTTTTCAAAAATGTATGTGACTTAGAAAAATGAAGAGGCTAGCAAATCCCTTCCGTTGCCAAAAAATGAGGAAAAGCTATAAAATTGGCTAAAATGGGCAATAACAACTCTGGAAACTACTAAAGGCAAAGAGCAAATTAAAAAGTTGTTATTAATGAAAAGCTGCCCAGACATTAAAGAAGACCATGTGAAACAATGACCTTTGTTCCTGGGCCTGCTTTCTTACTCAACCCCCAGCCTGATTAGGACATGCTGGTTACCTAAAAGAGGAGCTTCACTGCATGGTGAGTGCTATCACTGACTTGCAGCAAAGGAAAAGGCACAAGCCTAGTTGTCTTGTCAGTAAAAGTAATAAACTTAGTGGCTCACACCTGTAATCCCAGAACTTTAGGATGCCAAGGCTAGAGAATTACTTGTGCCCAGAAGTTTGAGACCAGCATGGGCAAGATGATGAAGTCATGTCTCTAAAAAAAGAAGAAAAAAGAAATTAAAAAAAATAAATAAAAATTACCTGGCTGTGGTGGTGGTATGTACCTCTAGTTCTAGCTACTCAGGAAGCTGAGGTGGGAGGATTGATTGAACCCACGAGTTAGGGGCTGCTGTGAACCATGATCACACCACCGCACTCCAGCCTGGGTAACAGAAAGCAAGACTCTGATTCAAAAAAGAAAAAAATATATATATATATATATATGCAAATATTATTGAGTAATAATTATGAGTAATTTTATATATATATATATATGGAGAGAGAGTGAGCGATAAATGGTAAAAACAGCAATTACTTTTGTACCAACCTTATATAAGGTTATTTTACTTTCCATGGCAAAACAACAATTACTTCATAATTATATGAAATAAATGAAGAAAGTCTTTAATTCTGCCAGTCGTGAATTGCAGTCCCATTTGGGGAAAGCAATGAATATGCTATATATTTTACAAGGAAATCTTAGAAATGAAAGAGCATTTGAAGAGTGAGGTAACTCTTCATTCGTCTCTGAGTGACTAGCAGGCTACATACACATGATGATCATGAGATCCAAGGACACAGTGGAAAAGAAATAACAAAAAAGACTTGCAAACTTTCCCAACTTTAAATATGCTCTCTAATTAAACAGAGAATCACCTGCAGAAGATGGAAGTCTCATGGGCTCACAGTGCTTGAGCAAAACCTGTAACCAATCTTTGATCAATGAAATGTGTAGATACAGTAGCAGCCTCTTAGAAAACCAGACTAAAAAATAAAAATCAGAATTGAAAAAAAAAAAAAAAAGAAAATCTGAGCAGAGACACTGGCTACCACAGAATCCAGAGTAGATACAATATATTTTCTAACATGTCCAGTTTTCAACATGACTATGCAATATGCAAATAAATGGGAAGTGTGTTTGTTTCAATCAAGAAATAAAGCAGTCAACAGAAACTGTTCTTGAGTGAGTGCAGATATGGATGTAACAAAGACTTCAAAGCAGCAATTATAAATATATTTGAGAAATGTAAAGAAGCCATGTTTAAAGAATTAAAACATATGTGGTGAATAAATCAACAAATAGGGAATCTAAATAACGAAACAGAAACTATTCTATGGATATTGTAAAGTGGAGAAGTGCTAAAATCAAACTAAAAATAGGTTGTTTCAACAGCTTATGGTTAAAAACAGAAGAAAGAAACAGCAAACTTGAAGACAGATCAATTTAACTTTTCCAATCTGAAGATAGAGAAAAAAATATTTTTTATAAAGGAATAGAGATGCAAAATTGTAGCAGGTATCATCAAGCATATTAATATGCATGTAGTAGGAGTTTCAGGGAAAGAGTACAGAAAATCTATTTGAAAAAATAATGACCTAAGTAAAATTCTTCAAATTTGATAATAAACATTAACCTACAGAGAGCCAAGAAACTCAAAAAACTTCACATGGGATGAGAGATCTACATCTAGACACATCACAGTGAAACTACTAAAAGACAAAAATAAAAAATCTTTAAAGCAACAAGCGAAAAATGATTAATCATGTACAAAACCCCAACAATATGATTAATGGTTAACTTCTCATCAGAACAGTGGAATCCAGAAGGCAGTAGGAAGCCTTTTTCATAGTGCTGAAAGCAAAAACAAAACAAACAAAAAAATCCTGTCAACTCAGAGTATATATCTAATAAAACTCCCCATAAAAAATGAAAACAATAAACATTTTCAGAGATAAAGATTAAGTGAATTTATTGCTAGTAGACAGGCCTTAAAATATATTAAAGGAAGTCTTTCAGGCTTAAAGGACATGACATCCGATGCTAGCTCAAATCTACAGAAAAAAATAGAGTGCTGAAAATGGCAAGCATATGAATAAATCTAAAAAGCTGCAAACACAGACTTTTCCCTCCATCTCAATAAAGAAAATATTATAAAAGCCAATAATATAACACTGAATTGTTGGGTTTATTGCATGCACAAATGAAATAGATATGGAAATAGTGCAAAAGCAAAATAATAATGATAATAAATGAAACTGTACTTAAGAAAAGTTGCTGTCTGGTTCCAGAATTTACGTGGTATTAACCTGAAGTTTATTGCAATAAATTAAGATCCATATTGCAATCTCTAGAGTGACTACTAAGAAAATATCTTTGTAGGAGAGAGATCCAAGATGGCCGATTAACAACAGCTCAGTATTGTAGCTCCCAGTGAAAGTGCAGAGAGCAAGTGGACGCCGCACTTTCAGACGAATTTTTGTTGCCCACAGACTGGGAGATTCCCAGCGGAGGAGCCACACGGGTCGCCAGCGCGACTTTTTTGGCTGGCGCGGCTATTTTGCCGGCGTCCCGGCACGGCGCTTCTCGGCGCGGAGTATACGGGACGGGGTGCCCTTTGAGTCTGGCTCCGCTGATCCCATCCCCACAAGGAGAACAGCAATTGGAAGCTCTGAGGACTGAGAGTTTCACAGTAAGCACAGCTGAACCGGGAAGGTCCAGCTGTGTGGGGAAAGGGCATCCGCCAAAGGAAAACTAAGAAACAGAAAAAACTTCACCACCCGGCGGAGAGATCCAAGATGGCCGATTAACAACAGCTCAGGATTGTAGCTCCCAGTGAAAGCACAGAGAGCGAGTGGACGCCGCAATTTCAGACGAATTTCTGTGGTCCACAAACTGGGAGATTCCCGGCAGAGGAGCCACATGGGTCACCAGCGGGACTCTTTTGGCCGGCGCAGCTGTTTTGCCGGCACCCCGGAGCGGCGCTACGCTTCTCAGTGCGGAGTATATGTGACTGGGCGCCCTTTGAGTCAGGCTCCGCTGGTCCCACTCCCACAAGGAGAACAGCAATTGGAAGCGCTGAGGACTGAGAGTTTCACAGTAAGCACAGCTGAACTGGGAAGGCCAAGCTCTGTGGGGAAGGGGCGTCTGCCAAAGGAAAATTAAGAAACAGAAAAAACTTCATCACCAACAAGCCAGACGTCCACTCAGACCCAATCTGAAAGTCGGCAATTACAAAGACGACAGGTGGATAAATCCAGAAAAATGGGAAGAAACCAGTGCAAAAAGGCTGAGAACACCTGAAATCAGAATGCCTCTCCTCCTACAGGGGATCGCAGCTCCTCATCAGCAAGAAAACAAGGCATGACGGAGAATGAGTGTGACGAACTGACAGAATCAGGCTTCAGAAGGTGGATAATAAGAAACTTCTGTGAGCTAAAAGAACATGTACTAACCCAATGCAAAGAAACTAAGAACCTTGAAAGAAGATTTAACG
>CAUYLG010037778.1:0-73889 GCA_963573385.1 Cacajao melanocephalus
ACAATCTTAAGCAAAAAGAACAAAGCTGGAGGTATCACACTACCTGACTTCAAACTATACTACACGGCTACAGTAACCAAAACATCATGGTACTGGTACCAAAACAGATATATAGACCAATGAAACAGAACAGAGGCCTCAGAAATAATACCACACATCTACAACCAACTGATCTTTGACAAACCTGACAAAAACAAGAAATGGGGAAAGGACTCCCTATTTAATAAATGGTGTTGGGAAAATTGACTAGCCATGTGCAGAAAACTGAAACTAGACCCCTTCCTTACACCTTATACAAAAATTAACTCAAGATGGATTAAAGAATTAAATGCAAGACCTAAAACCATGAAAACTCTAGAAGAAAACCTAGGCAATACCATTCAGGACATAGGCGTGGGAAAAGACTTCATGACTAAAACACCAAAAGCAATGGCAACAAAAGCCAAAATTGACAAATGGGATCTAATTAAACTAAAGAGGTTCTTTACAGCAAAAGAAACTGTCATCAGAGTGAACAGGCAACCTACAGGATGGGAGAAAATTTTTGCAATCTATCCATCTGACAAAGAGCTAATATCCAGAACTTACAAGGAACTTAAACAAATTTACAAGAGGCCGGGCATGGTGGCTCACGCCTGTAATCCCAGCACTTTGGGAGGCCAAGGAGGGTGGATCACGAGGTCAAGAGATCAAGACCATCCTGGCCAACACTGTGAAACCCCATCTCTACTAAAAATACAAAAAAATTAGCTGGGCATGGTGGCATGCACCTGTGGTCCCAGCTACTTGGGAGACAGGTGGAAGAATCGCTTGAACCCAGGAGGCAGAGGTTGCAGTGAGCCAAGATTGTGCCACTGCACTCCAGCCTGGTGACAGAGCAAGACTCCGTCTCAAAAAAAACAAAAAACAAAAAACAAATTTACAAGAAAAAAACAAGCAACCCCATTAAAAAATGGGTGAAGGATATAAACAGACATTTCTAAAAAGAAGACATTTATGTGGCCAAGAAACATATGAAAAAAAGCTCATCAGCACTGGTTAGTAGAGAAATACAAATCAGAACCACAATGAGATACCATCTCATGCCAGTTAGAATGGCAATCATTAAAAAGTCAGGAAACAACAGATGCTGGAGAGGATGTGGAGGAATAGGAACACTTTCACATTTTTGGTGAGAGTGTAAATTAGTTCAATCATTGTGGAAAGACAGTGTGGCAATTCCTCAAAGATCTAGAACCAGAAATACCACTGGACTTAGCAATCCTATAGTGTTGCAATAAACACCTGTGTGCATGTGTCTTTATAGTAGACAACAGCAAAGATTTGGAACCAACCCAAATGCCCATCAATGAGAGACTGAATAAAGAAAATGTGGCACATATTCACCATGGAATACTATGCAGCCATAAAAAAGGATGAGTTCTTGTCCTTTGCAGGGACATGAATGAAGATGGAAACCATAATTCTCAGCAAACTAACACAGGAACAGAAAACCAAACACTGCATGTTCTCATTCATAAGTAGGAGTTGAACAATGAGAACACATGGACATAGGGAGGGGAACATCACACACCAGAGCCTGTTGGGGGTTGGAAGTCTAGGGGAGAGATAGCATTAGAAGAAATACCTTATGTAGATTATGGGCTGATGGGTGCATCAAACCACCATGGCAAGTGTATACCTATGTAACAAACCTACACATTCTGTCCATATATCCCAGAACTTAGAGTATAAAAAAAAAAAGAATCTGGCTGGGCATGGTGGCTCACACCTGTAATCAGAGCACTTTGGGAGGTCAAGGCGGGTGGATCACTGGAGGGCAGAAGTTAGAGATCAGCAATACCAACAAGGTGAAACCCCATCCCTACTAAAAATACAATTAGCAGGATGTGGTGGCAGATGCTAGTAGTCCCTGCTACTACGGAGGCTGAGGACAGGAGAATTGCTTGAACCAGGGAGGTGGAGGTTGCAGTGAGCACAGATCATGCCACTGCACTCCAGCCTGGGCGGCAGAGTGAGACTCCATATCAAAAAAAAAAAAAAGTCTATTGCTCTGTTTAACTTCCCTGGCTATGTTTGCATAGACTTCTGCTGACAGAAATGAGTATTATAGACTGGGTACTTTAAAAACGTTTTTGTATTTATTATGAGCTCCATGAGGGCAGGTATTATGTCTGTCTTATTTATTTCTGTATTTTTTTTGTGTGCCAAGCACATTGTTGATATGTAAAAAATTGTTGATGCTAAAGAAATGGGTTAATCAATGAAAGAATTAATGAAACCTCCCTCTTCAGTTATTTTTTTAAACCTTATTTACATTTATGGAGTACCTTACCAGAAAATTATAATAGATAAATATAAACTGTATAATTGCTACTGCTATTAAATTTATGTTACCTTTTATGACAAATATTAAATTTCTGATAATTTTTCATTGTAGTACCTGTTTGTTTTCCCCCTTTGGTTTATATCACAAGGAAAACTTTTCCAATTAACTATGATTTCTGTTGAAAGCTTTTTACTCAAAAAGGGCAATGAGTCTTATCTTCAAGTTAAGGCTTTTGTGTTACATGTTAACCCACAAGGGAGGGAAGCTAATTTTGCTAATCAGAAACAGCTCCATTTACATAGCTCAGGCCTAAAATATGTGGGATGGAACAGGAGCATGGGAAGGGATTGATGAAACAGTATTTCAAGCCACGCTTTCTACATATGTTGCGATGAATCTGTATTGGCATTACAATGAATACAAATCATAATTTACTTAGTTGAAAACCTGATGAGTGTATTGTATCATAGTGAGACTAGTATTGGGCTGTGGAAAAATCTTGACTTTCTGTTCTTACAGCCCAACAACATTTGTAGCGGGGGCTACTTAACCTTAATATTCCTGATTGATACTTCCGAGGACCTGATTTTTTTTTTTTCAGAAACTGAAGGCTTCCTGCTTCCATTCCTCACTATCTTTTGATTTGGTAGGAAGTGAAGGCATTATTCCTGGGGCAAGAGGGAGGTACAGGAAGCACCATTTCCTTGTCGATGTCTTAAACTGGATTGAGATGTCAGTGTAGAGCAGAGTGCAGGGGATTGAAAGATCAGGGTTCAAAACTTGACTCTGGCGCTTTCTGGCTTTGTAACCTTTAGCAAATTAATTCTTTTGATTTTAAATTTCCTCATTTACAAAGTGGGAATAACAGCACTTTTACAGGTTTGTTTTTAAATGAGGTAATAAGCTAAATATTTGGTATCCAGTAGACCTCTAAAAAGTAGTCCTTTTTTCTTTCTGACCCAGTCTCTCTCCTTCACTTAATTTTCCATCTCCGTGAAGGAGAGCCTGTGACTTTACCGGGCCTTCTGAGATTCCTTTGGCTCTTAGGAACAATTACAGACACTGCAGCAGTTTACCTCTTCCCTGCACCTGTGTCTCCAGGAGGACTGCGACGCTATGGTCTGGTGAGTTTTCAGGGAAAAGCGTCAGGCTCAGCAAATCTCTACTTACCTTGCAGGTGTTCAAACTCTTGAATATCAATTTGTAGGCCTATGGTCAACCATTTTGTGCCTACCCCACTTTTCTTGCATAAGGAACTCGTAAATCACCCACCATAGAATCATGGATTACAACAGGAAATGATACAGTAATTGAGCAAAAAGATCATCTTTTAAATATTTTAATAATTTAGACTTGCATGTCAAGATAATTTGCCCAAACCAGGATAAAATTTTAATGAACAGCGGATATTGGATAAATGCAGAGTTTACATTGTGCCAAAAAAAAAAAACCCTTTAAATTATTTTCACATTTGAGAAAATTACTTTATTGATGGCTATGGCTTATTACATTTACTAGGACACAAGCAAAAAATTTTAACTGTTAATTTGAATTGGAGTTACTAATTCTCTCAGATTTTGTGATTCTTTGTTAAAGGAGTGAATTGAATCTCTGTCATGATAAAGCCGTCCTTGACTGTTGTAGTATATACTTTTTCCATTTTAATCTTTCTACCTCAGGTAGCATGGCCAAACATCTCAGTTTGCCCAGGATGATAATTTGGAGAATGTTGTTCTGGTGTTATTATTAATATACCAAAGGTATATTAATATGTTTGGTTTTGCTTCCAAAGGCAGTTTGGACAATGAAATTGTATGGGTATTACATTTGATATTTTTTCTTTGGAATTTCGGAAGTAAACTTGTAGTTGCAGTTACTTTTAGCATAGGGCTTCTGTGAAAAGAAGTCAGAATTTTGAGGGCTCATGAACGTGGACAGAAAAATACGCATTTGTGATCACTAACACAATTATGAGCCTAGGTATTAATAATAAACCACAACTGTGTAAGTATGGATGTGACTTTCTTACCATAAAATCCTAGACATTTTCATATTACATTACAATTGTTGTGAATATTACAAAAATATACTCATTATTACTTCTAAATTAGAAAGATCACGTGAAATCATAATCTTTGTGACTATAGATAGTGTACAATGTTGTTGGCCAGCTATTGATCAACTCTACCATCCCCAAACATAAATTCATATTCTCACAGGAGTGCCCTGCACATTCATGCTGCTTTATAGTATTTTGTATCTACAATTATTTGTTGATCAATGAGGAAGAGACTAGTAATTTTATTGCCTTAAGTTTTTTTTCAAAACCAGATAGTTTAAATAAGAATTTTAATGGTCTATAAGACAACAAGACCCAGTACATTGGTCTTAATGTCACCATAATGGATACCATTGGAAATATATAAACGTTCTTGCCTAAACTGCTAATATGGAACATGCTTTCAGCTGTCAACACTGGAGGTGATGCTTTACGTTATGAAGATGTGATGCAGAATTCTTTGTCAATTTCTTTAAAAGAGAAATTTGCAAACATTTGGAAACATTTCAGAAAGCTGCACAAGTAATTTTATCTTGATGGCATCAAAGTTGAACCATAGACCGTCTTTTTTCTTTTTGATATAAAGCATATTAAGTTGATAATCTACCCAAAGAGGAATTTATTAGTCTTCAATTGAAAAACTGAACTACAATTGGGATTCAACTAAAAAAATCATGGAGAATTCATGTGTTTCTTAGAAAAAGCTATCCCTGTCTATGTAACTATGAAAGCTTTAATCCTTTTGTAGTAACTTATCTTTGCAAATCAAGATTTTTAACACCTGTAAAACATCATAACAAAAAAATTAAAATATGGTTTTTTTTAGGCGAGTCTTACTCTGTCCCCAGGCTGGAGTGCAGTGGTACGATCTCAGCTCACTGCAACCCTGGACTCCCTGGTTCAAGCGATTCTCCTGCCTGAGCCTCCCAAGTAGCTGGCATTACAGGCATGCACCACCACACCCAGCTAATTTTTGTATTTTTAGTAGAGATGGGATTTCACTATGTTGGCTAGGATGGTCTTGATCTCCTGACCTCAAGTGATCTGCCTGCCTTGGCCTCCAAGTGCTGGGATTACAGGCGTGAGCCACCGTGTCTGGCCAAAATCAGTTTTTTATCCAACATGACATACCTATAGCTTTTTAAAAGACTTCTCCACAGCTTAATATTCTTATCAAGAATAAAAACAACATCATCCCCACTGATAAGTCTTTAAAAAATAAATTTATTTTGAATTTGCCTATATATATATTTTTGAGACAGAGTCTCTATCGCTCAGGCTGGAGTGCGGTGGCGTGATCTCGGCTCACTGCAACCTCTGCCTCCTGGGTTCAAGCGATTCTCCTGCCTCATCCTCCCGAGTAGCTGGGATTACATGTGTGTATCATCACACCCAGCTAATTTTTGTATTTTTAGTAGAGGTGGGGTTTCACTGTGTTGGTCAGGCTGGTCTTGAACTCCTGAGCTCGTGATCCACCTGCCTTGGCCTTCCAAAGTGCTGGGATTACAGGTGTGAGCCACTCTGCCCGGCTAATTTGCCTATATTTTAAATATATTTTATTTGATACATTGATAAAGAATCAAATGGTATTATGTTTGTTTTTCAAAACTACTTTGATAACTGTATTTCAGTATAAACGGTTTTTTAAATGAATCTGTGAATTTTATTCTATACATTTAAAAACATTATTCCAAATGGGATCTGTAAGCTTTACTAGATTGCCAACACAGTCCAGACACACAAAAAGGGTTAAGAACACTGGCTTTGAACCAATATCTCAGAGTAGAACCTTCCAGGAGGCACAATAGCTAAACTTTCATTTATTCACCAAACAGAATTTTAAGGCCTTAGATATGAAAGAGATTTAATGGATCACATAATATATAGATTCACGTGTACATTATTTCAGTAAATGGCTAGAAATATTAAGTACTACAGAGAAATACAGGTAAGTTCCTACGGATGGTCAGAAGAAAGAGATCACTATCTCTTGGGAATAGAAGAGATCGCATGGAAAAAGTGGTGTTTCTGCTGGTTTTGATAGGATAGAGTATTAGGTTTTCTACAGAAACAGAGTCAAGAGGATATTCCATAAACAGGAAGAGATTTATTATGAGGAATTGGCTCATCTGATTATGGAGGCTGAGAAGTCCCATGGTCTGCAGTCTGCAAGCTGAAACCCAAGGAAAGCCAGTTGTGTGATTCCAGTTCTAGTTGGGAGGGCTTCAGAACCAGAGGAGTCAGTGGTGTACATTCCAGTCCAAGAGCAGTAAAAGATTGATGTCCCACCTCATGCAGATGGCAGAAAGCAAAAAGGGCTAATTTCTTCTTCCTCTACCTTTTCAGAACCTCAAATACAATGCCTGCCCACATTGGGGATGGCAGTCTACTGAGTTCCCAATTTAAATGCAAATCTAATCTGGAAACATCCTGCTATGGTCTGAATGTTTGTGTCCTCCCCACCCACAAATTCATATGTTGAAATCTAACCCCCAAAGTGATGGAATTAAGAGATGGCACCTTTTGGGAGATAATTAAGTCATGAAGGCTCTGCCCTCATGAATGGAATTAGTGCACTTGTGAAAGAGGTTGCAGAGAGCTCATTCACCCCTTCTACCTTGGAAGGACAGAGCAAGAAGGTATCGCCTAAGAGAAAGTCGGTCCCTACCAAGTGCCAAATCTGCCAGCATCTTGATCGTGGACTTCCCAGCCTCCAGATTGTGAAAAATAAATTTCTGTTGTTTATAAGTTACCCAGTCTATGGCATTTCGGTATAGAAGCCCAACCAAACTAATACGTACCCTAACAGGCATAGCCAGAAATAATGTTTAATCACCTCTTGGCCCAGTGAAATTGACACGTAAAATTAACCATCACAGACGGGTAAGATTTTTAGGTGGGCAAATGTATGCTACATTCATCCACAGAATCATTCAAACCACCTCTAAGGCACTCTTGATTTCTCCTTCTCCTTCTTGCATCTGCGATGGTCTCACCACTTCTGCCACCTTACCATTATCTTATGTCCATCTCCTTTTATTCATCCCCTGTGATACCGCCTGTCTTCATGGGTGCTTATTACCAAGACTATTGGAGAAGTCTTCTACCTAAACCTCCATCCATTTTCTCATTTCTTTTCCACACAGGCCATCCTAACTTCAATGACCATAATAGTTTGGTTGTGTGTGGCAGTAATAATAAAGAAACATTGCTTGAGTTATAGTATTATGTATGTGTAAGCCCCACATCAAATGTTGAATATTCAAATATAATATGCATGCAAAATTGGAAAGGATGCACTGGGACAGTAGTTATCAATCTTGGCAACACATAATAATCACCTCTTGAGCTATGAAAAAGTCCTGATGCAGGAGCCTTACCCTGAGTGATTCTCATTTTATTCCCAATCAGACCAGCCTCCTGAACTGTCACTCCCTGTTCCTGGCTAGCTCTCTAGTTTTCACATTTATCATAGCCATTTTGTGGCCTATCAAACTGCTGGTGGTTCCTCCAATAAGCACAATATCCCCCTTGTATACAATGCACTTTTCCACCATGTCTATCCATTTTTTTTTTTTTTTGAGATGGAGTCTCGCTCTGTCTCCAGGCTGGAGTGCAGTGGCACGATCTTGGCCCACTGAAACCTCTGCCTCCCAGGTTCAAACGATTCTCTTGCCTCAGCCTCCAAGTAGGTGGGACTACAGGTGCATGCCACTACGCCTGGCTAATTTTTTGTATTTTTAGTAGAGATGGGATTTCACCATGTTAGCCAATCTCCTGACCTTGTGATTTTCTCACCTTGGCCTCCCAAAGTGCTGGGATTACAGGTGTGAGCCACTGCGCCTGGCCGTCTATCCATTTTTAAAGACGACTCAGTCCACCTCTGCTAGGAAGGACATTTAGTCAAGTCCAGGTAAAATTATCCACTCTCTCCTTTTTACCCCCCTTTCAATCTGTATGTACTTGTATCATAGCAATTATGCATTTTTTAATGTGTTTCTCTCCTTCCCACATTCACAATGGCATTGAAAAGGAAGTTGTTTTCCTCATGTCATTTTCATAAAGATATTTTCAATGACCTTAAAACCTCACATACATAGCTACTGTTATGTGGAAGTACCACACTTAAGCTAGGTAAAAGTTAGTTTTTTCCTGTATTTGCTTACATAGCACCTTATCAATCCCATTTATACAAGCATAAGTGATAAGATCCTGTTTCTCTGTTACAGACTTATTTGTAATAAAACATGTATGAGAACTTGAGGTTGGAGGCAGGTGGAACTCATCTCCGGACCAGATTGAAGACTGGTTGAAACGGAAGTGGTGCTAAACTTGCCTCCTGCTGCCCATCACCATGAGATACTCCCACCAGTGCCATGACAATTTACCAATACCATGGCAACACCAGGAAGTTACTGCCCATTTTCTATTCCTGAATAACCCACCCCATAATTAGCATGTCATTAAAAGTGGGTATAAATGTGACTGCAAACTGCCCATATGCTGCTACTCTCGACACATTTCCTTTGGGGTAACCCTGCTCTGCAGGGGCAATCCCAGAGCTGTAACACGGCTGCTGCCTCAATAAAGCTGCTTTCTTCTACCACCGGCTCACTCTTGAATTCCTTCCTGAGCGAAGCCAAGAAACTGCCCTACATCAAACTCAAATGGGAATTTTGAGAAATGCATTCTTCTCATTAATTATTTCAAAAATCCCCCTTGGAATCATTACAAATATAGCATGAAAAAGTGTCCATCGAAGAATTAAGCCCAGATGCCAATCTTTTATTTTGCTCAAGAGTTTCACATCGACATAAAGAGGTGGCAGCTGCTACTTTTACACAAATAGTAGAATCCCCTGGCAGATGGACAAGCTCAGCCATGGACCCCTTGGAGGCTGTGGGAGTAGTACTTTCTGAGCTCGCCTTTGCAATTCTGGGCAAAATTTGCAAAATCACTTCTCAGCAAGGAGTCTCTATTTGCATACTAAAATTAGATCAGTACAAATATGAATGCCTCTGACCTGGTTTCCATGTCAAATCATCACCCTCTGGCAACACTGATCTATCCATCTTGATTATTTATTATAACCTCTGGCTTTGAAAATGTAACCTTAAATTTTATATTATGTTATTTCTCCTATTTCTTCATGACTTTCAAGTCATTAATCATAGTCCAGAGAAAATTAAGTTCTCACTGCATTCTTTTATATACCCGAAAGTATATAGACCCCCTCAAATAATTAAACTCCAAAGAAAACATTTTAAAATAGATTTATTCCCCAAATGAAAATTTTGCTGAATCTTTCTTTATCTCAGTCTTTTCATCATTAGGTTATGTAGTAAAGTTGTAACAACAAATCACAACTATGTAAGAATTCTTCCTTTCTATGTGCTACTTAAAAAATATGGTTAGAAGGCCATTTGCATTAGAATCAAATGCAGATCTTATTCTAACCTTAATGAGAAATTGATACTTCTAACAAACACCCCAGGTGATTTCTATGAACCATAAAGTTTGACAACTAGTACTCTATGTCATTTTGAAATTACACACTCCAGATAAAATGGGTCTCTGAATTCCTCTTTTCATAGTCTGCTGGGTGCAACTCTGGCTTCTGCTGGCATTTATGCTTCTCTTGCTGGTTTGGCTGTTTGTCCCTTAAGGTCTAATATTGAGAATGAAGAAATTTAGCTCCCTGTGCCCACACAGACAGAATCCAATTATTATAAACCTCATAATGGACTGTTTTTATTTTTGTTATTTCTTTCACATTTGACATCTTTAAATTCTAATCTTAGGCTCTTAAAATGGGATTATTCTCTTGCTTACTCAGCAAAAAGGATTCTTGCAGATACACCAGAAACTCTTTTACAAAAGTCCATATGAGCCTCTGCTTAGTGTTTTAATGTCTATCCAGTCCCTACCTAGACTCAGTTAAATAACATTTGGATAATAATGGTAAATGCTTGCAAGAATTATGATGATTATTCAGTATACAAATACTTTACTATTCTCATTTTCATACTTTTAATTAACTTCTCTCCTTAATCCTAAATATATGTCCATGATATATTCATCAAAAGTTTATCATTACTGCCCAGTAATTTATAAGAACTGTCAAAAGCCTGCAGAGAGTGTAGATGACCACAACTTTATAAATATTTCTCTCTTCTTAGGTGAACATGCCCGGAATTGCATATTCTCTGAAGAAAAGACCCTTATTCTCATATTCTCATAAGAAAAGACCCTTAAAACCAGAGTATCATTACCTTGCAAAGGAGCACTCAATAACAATTTTAACATTTCCTGCCAAATACCTTAGCTTGTGGTAATTTTTAAACATTGTATAAAATGACACACATTCCACATATGAGGTGTAACTAAAGCATAAGACAAGTCACACATGAAAATGCTTCTCATTACTTTATAATCACACCACATACATAATCTCAGGCAATCAGTCATGGAATATAATTTTTAAAACCCTCACCCTATGGCCCACCTACCTCTAATCCACTTCCCCTCTGGCCACCCCAAGGTGAGAGAAAGTAGATTGCCATCCAAAAACATCTGGTTTGGAATACAGTGGAGCCATCAAATATCCTCAGGTGGGGTGTCAGCAGGGATCTGCCACCACTAAAAACTCAGCACGTATGTGGTCTTGAAATTATTTCTGGCTGTTTCACATAGGGCAGCTCTAGGCAAGATTGTGCAGTAAGCAAAGCCTGGTTTCTGCACTTCATCTCCCCTCGGTTTCCAGAGCTGCTCTGTTGTTTCCCACGGCCGAGAGTCTTCTTCTTTGACTTGTGCTTCACAGGCAGTTCTGAATTAATCTTCTCATCTCAGTTCCTACTAACCAACATGTATCCATCACATATCCTATCCCATCCTTTGGTTCATTTCAAATCACAAGAATTTGTGCTAAGCAGCTCTTATATGCTAGGCACAGTGCTTGGTGCTACAAGTACAAGATGAAAAGCCATGACTTAACTTCACGAAGTCTGTGATTTAGCTGGACAAGACAAACTTAACACATTTACATGGAGTTAAGAAGTTGGTTTGTTTCAGCTAATTGATGAGTTTTAAGGACCAAAACAGTGATTGGCACATAGTAGACCCTCAATAAGTATGTGTAGGTGAAGTAATGATAGGCTCAAAGCTAAGTCTATAATGGGGGCTGTGGGAATGAGATGGTTCAAGAATCATGTCCAGAGAAGATGACACTTGAGCTAAGTCTGGAAAGGATGAATAAGTAATTCAGGATAAGTCAGGCAGAGAAGGCATTCTAGGCAAAGGGAAGAGTATGAGTGAGGCATGGAGATTTTAAACAACAGTGTTTGCAAGGACATTTTAATAACGGGTTAACATTGCAAACCTTCTTCCTGCCATGTACGGAGTGAAGAATCAGTTTTACTCAGGGGGATCTCTGAGCTTTCTGATCTCATCCCCCTCGTTCACTGGTTGTTTCCTTCCTCTTGGATAACGCTCGGTATACCTCACAGGTATTTCTCCTATCTCTCCTGTTCTGCTCCTGGCTTTCCATGTTGTACCCTGTGTAAAAGCTTTGTAGGAAAGAATTGGCAAGTGAGTGCAAAGTTATTGTATTACTGGGGCTTTCTGGTCTCCTCATCTGTAATGCCAGCCCATATATAACCATTCAAAATTTGTTAAAAGCAAGGTTGGTTTTTCCATGCTCTCATCAGTAGCAGGTTTACTGTTGTTTTTCTAACAGGGAGGTAAGCATTCATGGATCTCCCTTCTCTTTAAAAGACTGGTTCCTCTTTGGAATTTAGTTCCATATAAGCTCAAGTTCATTTATGTTCATTTCTTAGTTCTTTGATGATTCCTAAAAACTATGATTTATTTTGATATGTTGGCTTATTCAGCCTATTCTTGTTAGTGTAAAAACAGCAGTCAATTTGAGACTTTCTATACCCTAACAAGAAGCAGAAGTATATTAATTTTCAATTTTAGCATTCTTATTATTGGAAACATATTTTTTATAATTAAGCACTGCAATTTTTTTGGAAGTGGCTTAACCTTATTGATAGGAATGATAAACGTGTACATTGTCAGATTGGTAGAGTTAGAGCTATTCTTCCGGTATAGTGAACAGGGAAGATAGTCCTTTGCCCAGGACTTTTCAGGCATCTGAGTAATGAAGCAGGGAGGTGGGAGGTGGGAAAAAAGTTAAGGGGATGGCTCTGTGAGCTCATACTGACGAATATCCGTATATTTAAGGAAATACTTCCATCCATGTTACAAGTAAATGAGTTTGCGCTGTAAATGGAATTTTCTGGAGGCAAGTGACAGCAAGACTCTGCTGCCCCAGGTCTTGTGTTATCCCCTTGGAATCACCTAATGATTATTGCTGTCACTGTGATGGTCCTAGAGCACTGCTTCCTCACTTAATAACCTGTTGCAAGTGTGAAAAAATAATTTGTGGTGGATTCATATTGTGTCAGCCTAGCTGAGCTGGACTTGGATTTCCCAGAAGCTTCCTTGCATACTTCTAAGTTAGGGGCCCATAAAAGACCATTTGCATGAGATTTGAAAGGTGAGGAAGTAGCCTTATTCTTTTTATATCTGGAAGGCCAATCCAGAGGCACCAGGTGCTTTCCTGCTCATGCATATCATTATTTATTTTCTGGCTCATTTTCTTGACTGGGCATACAGCCAAGCCTGCAGCTCCTTTAGCTCCCCCTGTATCCTCATGCAGTTTCTCTGACTCCTGGACCACGTGCATATTGAACTCTGTGATAAAGAGCACGAACTTCTCCTGTAGGATACTGTATCATCAAAATGGAAGGCTTGGAGGCAGTGAGAAACCAACACAGTTCTGGTCAGTCTCTGTGAGTTCCAGCTTGTCTTTGTTCTCCTTCACGTCACACCCATCTTCCCTCCCTAACTTTCTGTCCTGCTTACTTCAGGATCCAGCACCAAATGCAAAGCCAACAGCTTCACATACACTGGTTAATCAGATCCCACAATTACCTATGGTCAAATCCTTGTAATAAATCTCTTATTTTATATATGCATATAACCTCCTACTTGTTTTGTTCCTCTGATGGAGCCTTAACTGATACATGAACCTTCTCCTTACACCCTATTCAGTTGAGATAAGCTGAGATTTCCTTAACTATTTAGTTAAGCAAAATTTTACCACATATTGAGGAGTAACAAAAGGAAACTAACACTAGAGCCACATGAATCCAGATAATGTGGTCAAACTGTGCAGCCTTTTTTTCCTAACTCCAATTCTCCCTGCACAACCTCCTTTCCCAGATCCAATTTTCAAAGATTTTCTCTATTCTCCTCTACCTGGGAGGATCTTTGTTTGCTACATTGATTTATCAAAGTGTAGGAGGACAAGAGAGTGGGCTTGAATGTCCCTTCCTAGCTACCTAAGGCCTGTTCTTGCAGTCCCTAAGTCCTCCCGAAGCTCTGTCTTCTTTCCTGCATGACGTCAGGAGTTCAGGTGGCCTTTCAGAGGGAAATGGGTGTGAACTAGCTGTTAGATAATTCTGGAGAGGATTACCAAAGTAATGCAAAATACCACAGTCAAATAGCAAAATCTACACATTCTCTAGCAAATTTTCTTTGCTACAAACATGCTGTCAGCATTACGTGCAGTCCATTACCAAGGCAAATTGTATAAACCTGCTCTCCCTCCTTCCTCAGGACAGATATCCTCACTGGTTTGTGATCTCTTTCTGCCCTTGATGTTTGTTTTAGCCTAGCTTTACGGGTATAAAACTGTTGGCGTTTGGGAAAAACATGATGTGATTTCCCAGGTTCTCTGCCCGCTCCATTGACAGATGCTTTGGTAGGAGAGATATTTGGGGCTGAGACAATCTGTGGTTCTCCTATTGACATGCTATGTGGACAATGCCTACTCCTCCTGTACCTTTGGTAGGCCTTAGTCTGCTTTCATGCTTTATATTCCACCCCCATCCCCCCAGCCACTGCTGCGCCCCCTCTCCCCCTGCTAGCTCAGTTATATTTAGTGCTGGCACAAGGTAAGATCTTAACAGCACCTAGAATTCAGGCAGACACCATCGCAGAGCTGGATGAGACCATAGGGTAAATATAGCCCAACCCAGCCATTCTACAGATAAGAAACATGACTCAGGGAAGTTAAGTCATGTCAGGTAGCTAGTTGTGGAATAGTAGTGGCAAAGGGGGTGTATAATAGTCATTGGTCAGCTAACCTATGGTGTCTGCCACAAAGACCACGCTTGTTTCTATAAACCATGGATTATACCCTCAACGTACAATGCAATTGCTGGCACAGTGTAGGCACTCAAAAATAGTTATTGAATGAATGAATGAATGAGTATGTGAAATGTACTAAAAGGTAGCTTGTCTAAAGTCATAGTAGATACTAGATAACAGAGACAGTAGCTAGCAGATAACGGAGACAGTATGCAGATCCAGGCCTAATGTCTTAGCCACTGCTATTGCCAAAAACTTACTGGTTTGTTTGACTTTGCAGAAGGGCAAGCCTGCCCTGCAGAGACAGCAACACAGGGGCTGCTAGCAGGGAGCTGGGGTGTGAAGGGTGAAGGGCTGGCCTTTACTGAGGTGGCTGTGCTGCTTCTCCTGAACTGGTTCTATTGAACTCACTGACAAGGGTTTCACAAGTTTGTGGCCATTTAACAGCAGGATCTTCCTTCAAAATGTGTTACTCTAGACTTGTGGTTCTACGTGGTTTTGACAGGATGCAAAATTTAAAATAAGTTGGCACCCATCACACACTATAAATGAACAGCTGTATTATTAAAGCAAATATTTTCTCTATGTCATAGATTTTGAAGAAATACTGTTATGAATCCAAATTTATTTCATTCAAACTTGGAGACAGTAATTGTTGATTTTTGTTTGCTATACACTTTCAAAACAAATTTTAAAGTCCTGAATCACTTCCAAGTAACAATTATAGTGTTTTCAGAATCACTGAGCACAAAGGAAATCATTATCTTGGAAACCCTTCTGTTTTAAGTCCCTCCCTCCCCACTATACAGATGTCCTTAAGCTAGGGCCAAGCACTTTTGCATTTCTTCTTTAGCTGACTCTGATTTTCACTCTCCATTTTTAAAGAAATTTCCACTGGGGAGAGAGTCTACATTATTCTAGCATTCTTTTAAAAAATGCACACAAAAAAGAAAGAAAGAACTTCTGAAAAATTATTCTGTGGTTTTGGATGCAATTTATATAAAGTGAAATTATTTTAAAAGCTTTGCTAACAATTTTGCTAGCCTCTGTAGTGAGTAAAAAAGAAAAAAAAAGACATTAGTCCTTTAGAGGAATAATTTGGTCCAATCTGTAGACATAGATTTGTGGACGGTTGTCTAGATGAGAGATTTTAGGGAAGATCTACAAGGGAAAATAAAAAGCCAAGGGGTAATTATGGTCTTTGAAAAAAAAAAAAACCAAAGATAAGACTGGAGCTTGTTACAAATAATGATAATAGGGCCCGGTACAGTGGCTTATGCCTGTAATCCCAGCACTTTGGGAGGCTGAGGTGGGAGGATCATTTGAGGTCAGGAGTTAGAGACCAGCCTGATCAACATAGTGAAACCCTGTCTCTACCAAAAAATACAAAAATTAGCTGGGTATGGTGATGAGTGCCTGTAATCCCAGCTGCTCAGGAGGCTGAGACATGAGAATTGCTTGAAAACGTGAGGTGGAGGTTGCAGTGAGCCAAGATCGACCACTGCCCTCCAGCATGGATGACAGAGTGAGACTCTGTCTCAAATAATAATAACAATAACAATGAAAATAAAAGTCATGATAGCTAATAGTAATGATTAAACTCTTTCTGATCTGTCAGGCTCTGTGCTGAGAAGTTACTGTTAGTATCTTTACTTTACAGATGAGGAAACTAAGGTGTGATACTGAACAAATGACTACCTAGCCATTTTCTATCTCAGAAGTGAATTAGTACTAGACACAGAAAGGCAGGCAGACAAACTGGTAAGGCTAGTCATATCAGGCAGTGGGGCTTGGAACTGAAGGAAGGGTGCAGGGAGGGACAAGGAGTGAAGAGCAAAAAGAGCCTTGATACATTTGAGTCTTTGTGTTGTCAGCTAATATTAGAATAAAATAATGCTAAAATTAATGCACTAAAAATTAACAGAGTAGCATCTGGCATAAGCTTTGACAGTACTTCTTTGTGAATTTTATTTCCCACTTCAGAATCTCATTTATATTTAAATTTCTTCCTACAGAAAGGGCAGAACAAATCATTCTAATTGTAATGAAAATAAGTGTTACAGAGCTGGGGAAAAATGGAGGAAATAAGAAAATAAATGTTAAGTTCACTTCCTTCTAAAATGATGTCATCCTGAGCCAGGCACAGTGACCTGGCTTCTGTAGTCCTAGCTACTGGGAGGCTGAGACAGGAAGATTGCTTGAGCCCAGGCGTTTGAGGCTGTAGGACACTATAATCCTACCTGTGAATAGCCACTGTACTCTATTCTGGGCAACAAAGAGAGACTCTATTGCTATGAAATAAAATAAAATAAAATAAAATAAAATAAAAAGGTCATTCTGAGTACTGGGCATAAACTAAAGAAATAATAAACCAACATTTAAAAATACTTTAAAAATGTAGGTCATTTCCTCTTTCCCTAGGCTATAGAAACTATTTATTTTTAAGCTGTATTAGTCCATTTTCATGCTGCTGATAAGACATACCCAAAACTGGGTAATTCAGAAAGCAAAAGAGGTTTAATGAACTCAAACTTCCACATGTCTGTGGCAGCCTCACAATCATGCCAAAAGGTGAAAGGTACATCTTACATGGTGGCAGACAAGAGAGAAATGAGAGCCAAGGGAAAAGGGGAAACCCCTTACAAAACCATCAGACCTCATGAGACTTATTCACTGCCATGAAAACAGTATCAGGGAAAACACCCCTGTAATTCAATTACCTCCCACTGGGTCCCTCCCACACCATGTGGGAAATATGGGAGCTACAATTCAAGATGAGATTTGGGTGGGGACACAGCCAAACCATATCAAAAGCCAAAATCAATTTATTGAAAAATTAATAAAACCAAGAGAAGGTGTCAATAACAAAACACAAATTAAAATGAGAGATAATAAATATTTTAAAATTTATAATACAAATAGAGAAATATACATTGTTGATTAAATGAATAAATTTATGAAAATATAAAATGCCAAAACTAATGTCAGAAAAAAGAAGTTTTACAGAAATTGAAATAATAGTCAAAGGCCTTTCTTCCCTTAAAATCATCATTACCCTAGAGGGTTTACAAATGAGTTCTATTCAATTTATTACTATTATTGTTTTAAAGACGAGTCTCACTATGTTGCCTGGGCTGATCTTGAACTCCTGGCCTCAAGTGATCCTCTCACCTCAGTCCCCCAAGTGGCTGGGAATCCAGGAATGTGCCACCATGCCCAGTTTGAGTTCTATTAAACTTTTAAGAAACAGTTGGTTATTATCTAATACATGGTCTTTAAAAAAGTAGAAAAGGGATATGAAATCTGGCAGCTCATTTTGTCAGGTTAATGTAATCTTGATTTAAAACCAGGTAAAAAAGTTTATTAAAAAAAGACAATTCTAGGTCTATTTCACATATCTAGACATATTTTTAAAAAGATTTTTATTTTTGTGTGTTTTAAATTTTTATATTTTAAATTAATACTAGTTTTTAATTGATAAATCATAACTGTATACATTAATGGATTAATGGCATACATGGAGATGTTTTGAGATATAGACACATAACTTTGGTGTGTATATATGTGTGTGTGTGTGTGTGTGTGTGTACCAAAACAATGTGAAATGATAAAATCAAGCTGATTAACATATATATTCTATTAGGCCATTTTCACACTGCTATAAAGATACTACTGGAGACTGGGTAATTTATAAACAAAGGAGGTTTAATTGACTCACAGTTCCACATGGTTGGGAAGGCCTCAGGAAACTTACAATGTTGACAGAAGGCAAAGGGGAAGCAAGGGCCTTCTTCACATGATGACAGGAAAGAGAGAGAAGGAGCAAAAGCAGGGAAAATTGCCTTGTAAAACCATCAGACCTCATGAGAACTCACTCACTACCATAAGAACAGCATGGGGGAAACTACCCCTGTGGTCCAATCACCACTTCCACTGGGTTACCCCCTAAACATGTGGTAAGTATGGGAACTACAATTCAAGGTGGGATTTGGGTGGGGATACAGAGCCAAACCATATCATTCTTCCCCTGGTCCCACCCAAATCTCGTGTCCTTTATACATTACAAAACCAATCATGCTTTCCCAACAGTCCCTCAAAGTCTTAATTCATTCCAGAATTAATCCAAAAGTCCAAGTCCAAAGTCTTCTCTGAGAAAAGGCAAATCACTTCTGCCTATGAGCCTGTCAAATCAAATCAAATTAGTTACTCCCAAGATACAATGGGGCTACAGGCATCAGATAAATGCTCCCATTCCAAGTGGGAGAAGTTGGTCAAAACAAAGGAGCTAAAGTCTCCATGCAAGTCTGAAATCCATCAAAGCAGTCAGTAAATCTTAAAACTCCTAAATAATATCCTTTGACTCCATGTCTCACATCCAGGCCATGCTGATGTAAGAAGTGGGCTCCCACAGCCTTGGGGAGCCCCATCCCTGTGGGTTTGCAGGGTACAGTCCTCCTGGCTGCTTTCACTGGCTGGTGTTGAATGTCTGTGGCTTTTCCAAATGCATGGTACAAGCTGTCAGTGGATCTACCATTCTGGGGTCTGAAGGATGGTGACCCTCTTCTCTCAGCTCTGTTAGGCAGTGCCCAGTGGGCACTCTTTGTGGGGGCTCCAACCCCAGATATCCTTTCTGCACTTCCCTAGCAGGGGCTCTTCATGAGGGCTCCACCTGTCAGCAAACTTCTCCCTGGACATCCAGGCATTTCTATACATCCTCTGAAATCTAGGCAGAGGTCTCCAAGTCTCAATTCTTGACTTCTGTGTACATGCAGGCCCAACACCACATAAAAGTCGCTAAGGCTTGGGGCCTGCACCCTCTGAAGCAATAGCCTGAGTTGTACCTTGGCCCCTTTTAGCCACAGCTGGCGTGGCTGGGATGCAGGGACCAAGTCTCAAGCCTGCGCATAGCAGGAGGGCCTTGGTCCAGGTCCAGGAAACCATGTTTCTTTCCTAAGTGTCCAGGGCTGTGATGGGAGGGGCTGCAGTGAAGACCTCTGACATGCCTTGGAGATATTTTCCCCAATGTCTTGGTAATTAACATTTGACTCCTTGTTTCTTATATAAATTTCTGCAGCTGGTTTGAATTTTTTCCCAGAAATGAGTTTTTCTTTTCTACTGTGTGATTAGGCTGCAAATTTTCCAAACTCTGCTTCTCTTTCAAATGTAAATTCCAATTTCAGATTATCTCTTTCAAGTTCAAAGTCCCACAGGTCTCTAGGGCAGGGGCAAAATGCTGCCAGTCTCTTTGCTAAAGCATAACAAGGGTGACCTTTGCTACAGTTCTAAAGAAGTTCCTCATCTCCATCTGAGACCACCTTAGCCTGGACTTCATTGTCTATATCACCACCAACATTTTAGTCGAAACCACTCAATAAGTCTCTATGAAGTTCCAAACTTTCCCATATCTTCCTGTCTTCTTCTGAGCCCTCCAAACTGTTCCAATCTCTTCCCATTACCAGTTCCAAAGTTGCTTCCACATTTTCAAGTATCTTTATCACAGTACCCCACTCTCTGCAGTACCAATTTACTGTATTAGTCTGTTTTCACACTGCTAAAAGATACTACCCAAGATGGAGTAATTTATAAACAAAAGAGGTTTAATTGACTCACAGTTCCACATGGCTCAGGAGGCCTCAGGAAACTTACAATCATGTTGGAAGGTGAAGGGTAAGCAAGGACCTTTGCAGCAGGAGAGAGAGAAGGAGGAAGAGGAGGGAAAAGTGCCTTATAAAACCATGAGATCTCATGGAACTCACTCACTATCATGGGAACAGCATGGGAGAAAATGTCCCCATGATCAAATCACCTCCCACAATGTCCCTCCCTCAACATATAGTGATTATGGGAATTACAATTCAAGATGAGATTTGGGTGGGAACACAGAGCCAAACCATATCATCTATATAGAAATAATTTTATGTTGAGAAACATTAAGTTTACCATGCCCCTGTGGCAGAATACCTTGTAGTTTGTAATTAGTGGTGAGTAGGTAACAGCTGCCTGCTTGGTATATTTTTGAGTTATGAGTAAATACAAAACACCTGTTTATTAATAACAATCACCTGTTAAGGAGAATAAATATGTGGATCAGAATCTGTTTGGGGACTTCAGCCTGGAATGCTGTCAGACCCTGAGGCTCATAGTTCGATAGGCTGCTGGCTCCCCAGATAGACCCACTCTGTTGTTCTGTCTGGGTGTCTGCCTCTCATTACCTTCAGTGCCGCCTGGGTGGGGGTCATTCAACCAAGCTGGTACTTGGTAATTTTATTTATTTATTTTTATTTATTTTTCTTTCATCAATCCTTGCCTGTATAGAGATAATTCTAAAAAGTGTTGCATTACTTTGAGAAATCAGGTAGTATCTGACTAGAAAGAACGTTCAAGAAATGGAATAATTATTATTATTATTATTATATAGAATAACAACAAAGCACTTGAAGTATGTTAAGCTAAGACCTTTATTATGACTTAGAGAAGTTAAGAAAGTAGTGCCCAAGATTAATAAAACTAGTAATGAATGGGGCTGGAATTAAACTCAGGCAGCCTGAGGTGGAAACAGAATCACATTCATATAATTCAACAAGTATTTAATTAATGCCTATTTCCTGCAAAGCAGAGAGTTGAACTTTTCTTCTTCCTTTCTCTTTAGTTTAGTCACCAACTGGGGTATTTAATTATAGAAGTTTATTTTGTTTTGTTTTGCCCATTCAGGCTAATTTCCTCTTAAGCCAAAAGCTGGCAGTTTAAGTCTGTCACATTGATTCTCTGATGGTATGACCTAGGATGGCCTTCATGAACTGTTAAACTTTATGAGAAAATGAAATGCTAGAGATAGCCCAATCTCTAGGTGCTTTCCTATTTGAATCCCTAGGCTATTCGAAATGAGCAAAAATGAATTTGCCAGGCATCTCCTCAGGTACAAAACACTGCACTGAGTAAGTGGCAGATTCTCTCCCTGACCAAACCTTAGTCAGGCTCTTCTGGACTCTTTCAACTAGGCTCCATCCTTTGGCATGTCCTCAAGAGCCCAGTTTTGGCAAGAATCCTGCTAAATCAGTTTAGCCAAAATCCCTCACCCTTGATATCTGGATCACCCTTGATGATGATCGAATTCTTCATTCTCCACAAGTCCCAGGAGATGCCTGATCACCCTGGCCTGCCTACTGCAGGAATACTTCTGGATCGGTTTAGGCAGAATCCCCCTTACCCCTCATGTTTTCATTTACCAATTTTCTATCCACTGACTCCTTCCCTGCTCATTGGCTATAAATTCCCACTTGCCCATGCTTTATTTGGAATTGAACTTAATTTCTCCCCAGGTTACCCATGCTTCTGTCTGATGTGGCTACAAAGGTGGGATTTCCCACAACCACCCTTTCAGGCTTGATAATTTGCTAGAATGGCTCACAAAACACTTGGCTTATGTTTGCCAATTTATTGGAAAGGATGCAGATGAACAGCTAGATGAAGAGGTGCATAGGCCAAAGTATAGAAGGGTCCCAAGCACAGGAGCTTCCGTCCCTATAAAGCTGGGGTGTGCCACTCTCTCAAAATATGGATGTTTTTCCCAATCTGAAAGGTCTCTGAATCCTGTTGTTTAGGGATTTTTATGGAAATTTCATTACATGGGCATGATTGATTAAATCATTGGTCATTGGTGATTAGCTTACTCTCCAGCCACCCTCTTACCTCCCCAGGTCATGGGAGGCAGTAGTGGGAAGTGGGATTTGGGGAGTGGGGGTGAGGCTGAGTGTTCCAACCCTCTAATCACACTTTGGGTTATCTGGTTCCCTGCCCCTTTCCTGAAGCTATCTGGTCCCGCAGCCACCAGTCATCTCATTAGCATACAAAAGACATCATTCTGGAGATTCCAAGGTTTTAGGAGCTCTGTACCAGGAACTGGGGACAAAGGCCAAATATTTAATTTTTCATTCCGTTACAGCTCTGAATATGTATTTGCTAAATTGGATACAATTCTACCCCACAGAAACAATTTCCAAAATGGTCTTTTGTAATCATAGCTTTTAATCTTGAGAAGATAAACTTATGTTTCAGAATCTAGTTGAGCAGCTTCTGTAACAGAATTAGTTGGAAATAGGGAGTACTTATTAGTGGAAGTAAGGATACTTGGAAACTGTTATATTTGAGATTTCTAATAAAAATTCCAGAAAGTCTGCAGACTTGGGTGGGACAGAAATTAATTTGAGGAAAAGCGTATTCCATCTTCCAAAAAAATTTCAAATGCCAAAACATGACTTTCTTTGTATTTTATATATTCTCTGTGTTCTCTGGAACTGACATTTATTAGGTTAGAGGAATAATCTGCCTTTTTTCCCTTAGGATTCTTCTATGGAATTCTCAGTATGGCAGATTTCCTACCATGTATGCATAATTTTCAATTTCCTTTCTTCACCTAACCAGTTAGAGCAGTGGCTTCCCAAAGCAAGATTTCACAAGATATACTCATCTATTCTAGTAATTTAAAATGCTGCTGGCCAAGACCCACTCAATTGCTTGAATGAATGGATTTTACATCCCACCTATGGTTCTCAGCCCTATTTTAAAACACTGGATTGGTATTGTACACTGGGTTTGAGAATGTCAACATGAAATGGAAGTAGAACCATTTGAAATTTCCCCCCCTTTTTTAATCGCGCACTGGAATTAACTGTTTTCCAGTCCAGCAATTGGTTTTGTGTGAAGATAGCTGGTATGGCATTTCCTTTAGTCCCGAAATTGTTACTAAAATCAAGAACTAAGGACGAAAGGTGTCAAATATCCCACATTCTACATACACAATTAGGAACAGCCTCCTTACCACGAGGCTTCTAAAGAGTCCAGAACAGTGCCTTCTATCACACCCAAAGTCAGAAGGAGAGGCTGGGGAGGTAGAAGAACACTCAGTCTCTCAGGGAAGTGGGGCCTTGGCTGGTTCATCACAGTCACACTCTAGATGCTGACATGAAGAGGGTTAGAGTTGGATGACATCAAAGTCCTCCTCTGCCCCTTTTATTTCCCAAAGAAAAATTACATCTCTAGGGGAAGAGGGAAAAAATTATAAATACTTTCTCCATTTTTAGGGACATTGGAGATATGCAGCTAGGAGCTTCATTTTTCCTGTTTGGAAGAGTCATTATTTTTCTAAAGCCAGAAAAGGTCAGCACAGAGTCCAAAGGAACCAGAGATAGATGGACAGATGGACTCTGGGCTTTAAGACTGGAAGAGGTGGGGGTGACCTCCTGCCATGGAGCCCTACTTGTCTGCCTCACAAACTTGCAGAGACCCAAGGTAGAAGCCCCCCAGCATTAAAGGTGGGAGATGACTGAACAGGGTACTCAACCTGCAGAGTAGCAGGAAGAAGCCCCTACACTTTGAGATGGGATCAAGTTTTACATATATATGAACTTTTTTTTAAATTTAGGTTTTTTTGGTGGTTGTTTTGTTTTATCCAAGAACAATTCTGTTTTCTTTTGTTTACAGAATCTGGAGAAATGGATTAGGGGAAAAAACTTGCTTAGCTAGGCTGGAAGAAAGTGGACAGGACTTAGACACAGAGGTTAATTCAACCAACTTGGTAAAGAGATTTGCTACAGGAGAGAGAATAAAGATGACAGAACTGAAACTTGGCAGCCTGGAAAAGTTTATTCGAAGGTGTTGGTGAATGAGAAGCTTAGGAACAGCTGTGTCAAGTGAGAAGATTGGAGAGAGGAAAGGATGTGGGAAATGTTGCTTTGTGTTATGAATCTCAACCCTTCCTAATGCTTTTCAAGAGCACAAATAAAGAATGGAGTCCTCTTTAATTGCTCTTGGCAATTGGACTGTATATCTTTACATGCAACTTCTAGCAGAGAGGAGCCATATGGGACCCCAAAAATTATTTGGGTTATAGCTATGCACTGACAGTGTACAATACCAACTCTTAGGTATCCCAATCACAGGCATGAGAAGTCTTTTAGGTTAACAAAATTACCACAATTCCAAATACTGTGCTAAACCTGTGGGAAAATGTAATCATAACTGGATTAGCTCCTGTGAATTGAAAATAAAAGAATTGTAAAAATATTGAAAAACTGATAATAGAAGATAGTAAAATGTCCAAGCATATAGGAAGAACAGAAGCCACATGGTATAGGATTGGGCCATATGGTGCAGGAAGTTGGCAAAGAAATGAAAGCACCCTGACGAGTTAAGCGGAAATGCATGTTTCTGAGATCAAGGAGGTTAACAGAATGCTCTGTCTGGCTTCCTGCCCTGATACCTGTTCACCCTCACATGTGGGGCCATGTAGCTCCTCATGGGGTTTGGCTCAGACCAGGGCTAGTAATTTGCCATCAGAAAAATGAAAGAATTCCTGACTGGTGCCTCATCATCTGTAATAACTTAATTGTAGCTAATACATACTGAGCAAAAATACGTGCTGCATAATGACCTTTGGGTCAATGATGGATCTCACATATGATAGTGGTCCCATAAAATGATAATGGAGTTAAAAAATTCCTATTGTTTAATAATAACATAGCCATCCTAATGTCATAGTGCAACACATTACTCACATGTTTGTGCTGATGCTAGTGTAAACAAACCTACTGCACTGCCAGTTATATAAAAGTATAACACATACAAATACAGTGTATAATACTTGATAGGAATAATAAATGACTATGTTACTGATTTATGTATGTACTATACTATGCTTTTACTGTTATTTTAGAGCTGTATTTACACTTTTTTTTTTGAGACTGAGTCTTGCTCTGTTGCTAAGGCTGGAGTGCAGTGGCACTATCTTGGCTCACTGCAACTTCCACCTCCACAGTTCAAATAATTCTTGTGCCTCAGCCTCCCGAGTAGCTTGGATTACAGGCACCTGCCACCACGCCTTGCTAATTTTTGTATTTTTAGAAGGTACAAGGTTTCACCATGTTGTCCAGGCTGGTCTTAAATGCCTGACTTCAAATTACCTGTCCACCTCGGCCTTCCAAAGTGCTGGGATTACAAGCCTAAGCTACCGTGCCCAGCCTCTTTTCTACTTACTTAAAAAAACGTTACTTGTAAAACAGCCTCAGGCAGGTCTTCAGGAAGTATCAGAAGAAGGCGTTGTTATCATGGGAGATGATAGCCCCAAGCATGTTATTGCCCCTGAAGACCTTCCAGTGGGACAGGATGTGGAGGTGGAAGACAGTGATATTGATGATTCTGATCCTATGAAGGCCGAGGCTAATGTGTGTGTGTGTGTCTTAGTTTTTAACAAAAAAGTTTAAAAAATAAGAAAATATTTTTAAAAATTCAAACATAGAAAAAAGCGTATAAAATTAGGGTATAAAGAAAGAAAATATTTTTTGTACATCAGGACAACATGTTTGTGTTTTAAGCTAAGTGTTATTACAAAATAATAAAAAGGTTAAAAAAGTTAAAACGTTCCCACAACATCTGTCTGAGTCAGGTATTACCACTCTCGTTTTATGTGAGAGACCAAAGCTTAGGAAGTCAAGTGGAAATGTCACACTGGTGGTCAGTACAGAAAACAGAAACAACTTCAGTGGTTTCAAGCAGAAAAGGATTTTATTTTCCGCATTTTGAATATGAGATACTTAGGTGTAGATCTTTTGGTGTTTATCCTGCTCAGCATTTTCTGAGGTTCCTGAATTTGTGGTTTGGTGTCTTACCATTGGTTTAAAAAAATTCTCAGCCATTATTATTTTTTGTTCCTTTTCCTTTTTTTTTGTTCTTCTGGCATTGCCATTATGTGTATGTTAATCTTTTGTAATTCTGACACAGTTCTTGGATATTTTGTTTTGTCTTTTTCATTCTTTTTTCTCTATGGATTATGTTTTATTTCTTCAAGCTTGCTAATTTTTTCCTCAGCTATGTCTAGTCTATTGATGAAGCCATTAAAGGCAAGCTACATTTCTGTTACGGTGTTTTTGATTTCTAGCATATTCTTTAAGTTCTTTCTTAGAGTTTCTCTTTGCTCTTATTACCCATCTGTTCTTGCATGTTGTTTGCTTTTTTCATTAGATGCCTTAGCATATTAATCATAGTTGCTTTAAATTCCTGGTCTGATAATTCCAAAATGTCTGCCATGTCTGAGTCTAGTTGTGACGCTTGTTTTGTTCTATAGACTGTATTTTTTGCCTTTTAGCATGCCTTGTAATTTTTTATGAACATTGGACATGATGTAACAGGTAAAATGAATGGAGGTAAATAGGCCTTTAGCATGAGGTATTATGTTGATTTGCCCAGAAATTAGGCTGGGTTTACTGTTTGTTGTAGCTATAGGTTTTAGAGGCTAATATTTTCATTAGTGTTCTTGTTTTTGTTTCTCTTCTTATATTTACATTTTCCTACAGATTCCTTAAATAAGGTGTGACGCTTGCAGTTCTTTCAGTTGTAATCCCCTGTTTTTATATAGGAGCCCTATTGATATTGGTGAGGTATAGGGAGACGGAAAACATTCTGTAGTCCTATGATTAGGTCGCTTCTTAGTGAGCTGTGTCCCTGGGCCATGACCTTCTCACTTACTTCTCAGTTTCTCCTTCCCTGCCTTAGATGAGACAGGAAAGGCACAGGGAGCTGGAGTTGGGTATTTCCCTTCCCCAAGATCAGTTTGGCTTTGGTGAAATTCTAGTTCATTAGGCTCTTGTAAAATACAGATGCTCCTTGACTTATGATTGGGTTATGTTCTGATAAACCCATTGCAGGTTGAAAATATCATAAGTTGAAAACTCAATTAATGTATCTAACTTACTGAACAGCATAGCTTAGCCTAGTCTACCTTAAATATGCTTAAATTACTTACAGTAGCCTATAGTTGGGCAAAAGCATCTAACACAAGGTCTATTTTAAAGTATTGAATATTTTATGTAATTTATTGAATACTATATGTTGTGTAGAAATTGCAATAGTTTTACACTATCATAAAGTTAAAAAATTCTAAGTCAAACTATCATAAGTTGGGGACCATCTATAGTTTCCCTTAAAGGCAGGCTTTGTTAAGGAAAATATAAATCTCCAGGCATATTTGAAAATGATTGCTTTCCCTTCCTCCTACAGGAAGCACAAAGAGATTGTTCTGTAATACTTCAGAGCCTGCTGGGACTTCTGAAGGTAAAACTTACAAAAATAGGAGCCTCTCTAAGAGTGCACACCCTGGAAGTTTTTAACTCTTAAAGCTAGTCTACGCTGAGCCTCTAGTAATTTCTCAATTACAGTTTTAACTGTTCCTACCAATATTAGGTTCATCTCCTAGTAAGCTGTGACTTTCTGATTCTACTGTCTGTCTCTGCAGTTTTGGGGGCAGTAGTTTGTCCTGTGATCTCAATTCTCTGATGGATCTAAGCAGGGTCATTGGTTTTAAGTTTGTTCAGCTTTTTTCCTGTTGTAAGGACAGGAGTGACAATGTCCCAGCTACTTACCTGTCAGATTAGAAACCAGAAGTTTCCCAGAAAGGAAATTAATACAAAGGGATTAGGTACTTACAGATCCTTGGGAGAGGCTGGAAGAGTGGAAGTTAGGGGTGTACCAATGAACTTTTGATGCCAAGTTCTCACCACCATAACTTTAAACTAGAGGTTAAAAAGATGCTGCTCCTTCTACCATAACTGTTTCCACCCCAAAGGCAATTCAATGTTGAAGTGTGGAATCCAATCCCAAATCCTCACATCTGTGAGTCTGACCTTGCTTGCTCACCACCGTGGGAGCATTTGTTACTCAAACATCAAGACAATATTGTTACTAGTCTCAAGCCTAATTAATAACTGCATTCTTTTTTTGTTTGCGTATTTGTTTTTTGTTTTGATTTGCCAAGTCTCTACTTTGTGTTCCACTTTCAGTTATTAGGTCCCTGTCTTGTTTTCCAATGTCTATTCTCCCTCTATCTTGCAATCCTGTCCTGTATCTCTGCTTATCCTGCCCAGGGGCCTGCCTTCCTCTGATCATTCCTGCCAGTCCCTTGTAGCTATAGGTTTTAGAGGTTTGAGAGAGTCCCCATAACCTGTGACTTGTTTGACATGATCTCTACTTATTACTTTCTCTAACATTTGTCTGTTTATGACACCCACTCTGAGTGGGAAAAAACTCATGATAGATTAAGTAAAGAGAGTGTATTATCAAATAGTATGCCATGTATAATCTCAATTTTGTTTATGTGTGTGTACATGCATGTGCATGTTTGTATATACAGATGGCAGGTACTAAGACTGGAATTACACATAGCAAAATATTAACAGTGAACCTCTCTGTGTGGTTGACCTAAGACAATTCTATTTTACATTAATATTAGAAATATTTTTAAAATTTCCATACTGAATATGCATTAATTATGTGAAAAACATAAATGCTTGTCTTGGGAGCATATTACAGATTTTAATGTTGATCAGCTGTCTCCTGTGATTGGTAGGATAGACACTTTCATTTTTTCTCCAAAATAAACCAAATAGAGAACTAACGGCAGAAATAAATATGTAGGACAGAACTGTAGAAATCACTTTGTGAGATAATTGGTGGGTAGCTCTTACAACACCTCCAGTAACTCTTCAAAGATTTAAATTTCACAAATGGAATCATCAAACTGATAAGTGTATCATTTTATTTTGGAAAATTGCATTATCTTTTTGTGTAATATGGTTTGGCTGTGTCCCCACCCAAATCTCATTTTGAATTGTAATTTCCATAATCCCCACCTGCTGAGGGAGGGACCTAGTATGAGGTGATTGGATTATGGGTGAGGTTTCCCCCATGTGTTCTTTTGATAGTGAATTAATTCTCAGGAGATCTGATGGTTTTGATAGTGAGTGAGTTCTCAGGAGATCTGATGGTTTTATAAGACAGTTGTCTCTGTGATATTGTTTGGCTCTGTGTCCCCACGTAAATCTCATCTTGAACTGTATTCTCATAATTCTCATGTGTTGTGGGAGGGACCTGGTAGGAGATAATTCAATCATGGGTTTGATTTCCTCCATACTGTTCTTGTGGTAGTGAATAAGACTCATGAGATCTGATAGTTTTATCAGTGGTTTCTGCTTTTGCTTCTTCCTCATTCTCTCTTTGCCTACTGCCATCCATCTAAGACAGGACTTGCTCCTCCTTGCCTTCCGCCATGTTTGTGAGGCTTCCCCAGTTACATGGAACTGTAAGTACAAATAAACTTCTTTATTTTGTAAACCACCCAGTCTTTGGTATGTCTTTATCAGCAGCATGAAAATGAACTAATACATCCTGCTCTTGCTAGCTCTCTCTTTCCTGCACCATATGAAGAAGGTTTTTGCTTTCCCCATTGCCTTCCACCATGATTGTAAGTTTCCTGAGGCCTCCCCAGCCATGAGGAGCTGTGAGTTAATTAAATCTCTTTCCTTTATAAATTACTCAGGCTCTGGCAGTTCTTTATAGCAGTGTAAAAACAGATTAATACACTAATTGGTGCCACAGAGGGTGGGGTACTGCTATAAAGATACCCAAAAATCTGGAAGCGACTTTGAAACTGGGTAACAGGCAGAGATTGGAACAGCTTGGTAGGACTCAGAAGACAGGAAGATGTATGAAAGTTTGGAACTTCCTAGAGACTTGTTGAATGGTTTTGATGAAAATGTTGATAGTGATATGGACAATGAAGTCCAGGCTGAAGTGATCTCAGATAAAGATGAGCAACTCATTGGGAATTGGAGCAAAGGTCACTCATTGTATGCCTTAGCAAAAAGATTGGTGACATTTTGCCCCTGCCCTAGAGATCTGTGGAACTTTGAACTCGAGAGAGAGATGATCTGAAATTGGAACTTATGTTTAAAAGAGAAGCAAAGAATAAAAGTTTGGAAAATTTGCAGCTTGACAATGTGGTAGAAAAGAAGAACTCATTTTCAGGGGAGAAATTCAAGCCAGCTGCAGAAATTTGCATAAGTAATGAAGAGCCAAATGTTAATCTCTAAGACAATGTGAAAAATATCTCCAGGGCATATCAGAGGTCTTCACGGCAGCCCCTCTCATAGGCCTGGAGGCCTACAATGAAAAAATGGTTTGTGTGGACCGGGCCCAGGGACTTGCTGCTTTGTACAGTCTTGAGACTTAGTGCCTGGCATCTCAGCAGCGGCTGGAAGGGGCCAAGGTACATTTCATGCCATTACTTCAAAGGGTACAAGCCCCAAGTCTGGTCAGCTTTCTTGTGGTGTTGGGTCTGTGGGTGTGCAGAAGACAAGAATTGAGGTTTGGGAACCTCCACCTATATTTCAGAGGATGTATGGAAGTGCCTAAATGTCCAGGTAGAGGTCTGCTGCAGGGGTGGGGCCCTCACGGAGAACCTTTGTTAGGGCAGGGCCAAACGGAAATGTGAGGTTGGAGCCCACACACAGAGTCTCTACTGGGGCACTGCCTAGTGGAGCCATGAGAAGAAGGTCACTGTCCTCAAGACCCCAGAATGGTAGATCCACTGACAGCTTGCACTGTGTGCCTGGGAAAGTTGCAGACACATGTCAGCTGTGAAAGTGGCCAGGGCAGGGGTGTGGGGCTGTACCCTTCAAAGCTATAGGGGTAGAGCTGCCCAAAGCTGTGAAAGCCAACCCTTTGCATCTGTGTACCCTTGATGTGAGACATGGAGTCAAAGGAGATTATTTTGGAGCTCTAAGATTTAATGATGGCCCTGAAGGATTTTGGACTTGCATGGGGGCTGTAGCCCATTTGTTTTGGCCAATTTCTCCCATTTGAAATGAGAGCATTTATCCATTGCCTGCAAACTCCATTGTATCTTGGAAGTAACTAACTTGCTTTAGATATTACAGGCTCCTAGGTGGAAGGTGCCTTGTCTGAGATGCAACTTTGGACTCAAACTTTTGGGTTAATGCTGAAATGAGTTAAGACTTTAGGGGACTGTTGGGAAGGCATGATTGTGTTTTGAAATGTATAAAGGATATGAGATTTGGGAGGGGCCAAGGATGGAATGATATGGTTTGGCTGTGTCCCCACCCAAATCTCATCTTGAATTGTAATCCCTAGGTGTTAAGAGAGAGACCTGGTGGGAGGTGATTGGATCATAGGGGCAGTTTCTCCCATGCTGTTGTCATGATAGTGAGTGAGTTCTCAAGAGATCTGATGGTTTTATAAGGCAGTTTTCCCTACTCTTGCTAGCTCTGTCTTTCCTGCCACAATGCAAAGAAGGTCTTTGCTTCCCCTTTGCCTTCTGTAATGATTGTAAGTTTCCTGAGGCCTCCCCAGCCATGGGAAACTGTGAGTCAATTAAACCTCTTTTCTTTATAAATTACCCAGTCTCAGATAGTTCTTCACAGCAGTGCGAAAACAGACTAATATATTATGTATTCCAGTTTTGAGGATGTCTTTAATGACATGAAGTTGTCAGCATGTTTTCCAAGAATGAGAAAACTTAAAAGCAGTTTCTCTCAAGAACTAGAGGGTTTCACTTGAAAGTCAGAAAAAATATTTTTAAAAGTGGCACATTTATTATGTGCCAGGAACTCTTCCAAGCACTTTGCAGGGATCGGTTAAATTTACTTCTCACAATAGCTCTAAGTTGTAGTGCTATGATTACACCTGTTTTTATAGTTAAAGAAACTCAGGTACAGAAAAGTTAAGTATCATTTACAAGATAATATCCCCAACATGTGGACATATGTTTTCAATTCAGTTTCACAAGCCTAGGGGAGCTATATCAACTATGCTAGTACCAAAGTCACGTGAACTGAGACTGTAATTGAATAAGGCACTTAAGTAGTACCTCTGTGTAAAGGCTACTCTCAATGAAATTCTGATTTTTTTCTCTCTTAAGATGGAAGCCCTTGCAAAACTTAACCTTAATAGCTTATCAACAGTTTCCCTTCAACACTGATCTGAAGTTAACAAATTGTTCATCAAGGAGCTTTTGGATTCAAGTATCAGAAATTCCATAGTACCTGGAATATTCTGTTTGTTAAAAAATCAGATTATAGTTTATAGAATTCAAAGAATTATATCTAATGTTGTTTGTGTAATTAACATGGTAACAGCAGAAAGTGAACTTACAGAAAATTTTTATTTCAATACTGTGATAAAGGAAAAATATATTTCATAAAATGACCCTGGTCATCATCCTACTAAAGATAGAACACGGAAAACCCACGATGTTTTTTATAAAAAAAAGAAAACTTCCAAGATTCAAAGATTATTTAGTTTCTAACACTTTTTTCTTCTTCTTCAAAATGTGTCATTTTTGTCACACATTCTAGAAAGACCCTCTGTGATGTTGGGCTTCCAGTAGAAGGGCATTGTTCATAGTCTCAAGTTAGTATTGATTTCTGAGTCATAAATGGTACATTATGATGAGTGTGAACCTGTTTCTTATTACTGCTGCTCTCCCAGCAGATAGAGAGCAGCGCTAAGGCACAAACTTTGAGAGGCATTGAATGTCATCCATAGAACATAAGGCCAACAAAGAAATCCTTGCTGTTATCAGCAGAGTCAAGAAGTTCTACAATCACTTCTGTATTCACGCTTTTAATTTTGTATTGATCACATGCCTCTTTGGTGATCCTTTTATAAAGATAATCCCATGCCTTACATTAGGTCACTGTGTAAGGAGCTCTGGAGTCGTTTGTTAAGTGCATATGTCCTTGGGCTTGTTTGTGAGCTGGAGAGAGATACTTTAAATGCTGATTCCCTGATCCTTTTGCCATAAGTGAACTTGGATTGTGCTTTGCTATACTGGCTGGGAATTCTGACATTTTATAACTGCCCTGACTCACTTTGTCTAGATAACTAAATAGATGACGGTAGGTTTTTCAGATCATCTCTGTCTTATGCTGAATGTGGATGGGGTGCCTGAGGAATCTAAATAACCAAAGGTATAAGTTATCTGCTCCAAATAGATGCCTTGTGTGGGCAAATTACATTGTTTCTCAGTGCCTATGAGGGTTCAATAACTGTTGACTAAAAGTATCTAAGAGGGGATCTTCACATTACCCTAGCCATATGATAAGTTGTATATCAAGACATTATTTCCATGAGAGCATTGGCTAGAACCTACATCTAGTAGCCTAACTCTGAGTCAGATTTTAAAATGAATGGTAAAACAATGTAGCTCATCTATTTAATACATATTTATCGAGCACTTAGTATATGCCAGGCTACTTAATACGTCATCAATGTATTAATTTTAGGATTGTAAGAGACCAAAGCATTTTGATTATTGCAGGAGAAGGACTTAACAGGATTTTGGTATATACCTAATTAAAAAAAAATAATAAAATACTGCTAGTTTCATCTCAAACCTATGCAATAAAACTGAATAGCTTTGAGGCAGGCAAGCCAGACACTTTTGTTTATTATTCTTTATATTTTATCCCAGTTTAATCATCCTCAAGCAAATAGTCACAAAAAGTATAGCACAGATTCTTAAGGTAGGTCTTAAACTGAACTTATTAGGTCTTTTTTTGATCAGCATTTCCCCATAAGTTCACTAACAGGATGTAGTATGACCATCCTGGATTTAAATTCTGTCTCTGTTCCCTAACCTGGGATAGTCACTTAAACTTCCTGAGTCTCAGTTTCTTTATCTACAAAATGGTTAAAAATAAGTTTATTATTATTAGGCTGCAAGTAATGTTCAGAAGTTGTTGGGAATTTATTAAAAGAATAGTTAACTTTTTAACATGGTCTTAAAAGATGACAAAATTTTTTACAATGTACTAATACACACACATGCACACACATATACACACACACACAAAGGTGATAGGCTTTCTCTAGGTAAAGAAGAAGGAGAAGCATCTTCAGGGGAGGAAATATCATGTTATGTAAGAGGAAAGTATAATATTATTTAAAACTATAGGCTGCACGTGGTGTCTCAAACCTGTAATCCCAGCACTTTGGGAGGCCTAGGCAGGCAGATTATCTGAGGTCAGGAGTTCAAGACCAGCCTGGCCAACATGGCAAAACCCAATCTCTACTAAAAATACAAGAATTAGCCAGGCACAGTGGTGTGAACCTGTAATCCCAGCTACTCAGGAGGCTGAGGCAGGAGAATTGCTTGAACCTGGGAGGTGGAGGTTTTAGTGAGCCGAGATGGCACCACTGCACTCCAGCCCGGGTGACAGAGTGAGACTCTGTTTCAAAAAACAAACAAACAAAAAACCAAACCCAAACAACAACAACAAAAACTATATTTTAGGGGTCAACTGATAACCTCTAATTTGGATTATGCACACCTAAGGAGCATGTGCACTGCCATTAATCACAGGGCTATACTCTACTCTAAGGGTATAGAGACAAAGCTTTAGCTATTTTCATCTCTATTCATTATTATAGGCTTAAAATACATATATGTCATAATATTAGTTTCATGCTAGTAATACTCACTTTCTTTGGTGAAATTAGTGGCTAGCTAATTAGCCACTAATTGGCCATTCAAGATATTAGAAATGAGCTTTTGTAGTTATATTAGTGGTGTTCAAGGTATGTAGTTTGGTAAATATATTTTTGAGACACCCCTATCTTGCATGATTAAGTATAGAAATTTAGCAAGTTCTCTATCTCTTACCCTTTAGAATGGCATATCCGATGTAATCCTCAATCAGTTCTGGTTCTAAGGGCTTATTCTCTGATTCTTGGTTGCCAGAATTGGAGTAAATACAGTATATTCAGTATACACAATATATTTAGTTAGCTGAATCCTGCTACCAGAATGTTGTCTCATTTGCCTCTGGTGAGGTATTATGGACAAAAAGCTCAAACTGCACTGAAGTTTAAAGAAATATGTTGTTTCACTCTTTTATGTCTGCTTGCTAATTAATGTCTGTTGTGGAAAAAGTTGGTATGAGACTTTAATTATAACCAAGAAGCCAGGTTGTGGGGTAGTAGGTAACTCTCACCTACTTCAAATGTTTTCTGGAGCTATCATTAGCTTCCAAAAAGCACGAGAGTAGGTTAGCTTGGGTCTAATGTAAATGAGCTTGGAGACGACTAAATGACACAGAGCATGAGTGCTCAGGGAACAGCCAGCAGTTTAGGATGCTTGGAGTCTGGGAACATTGTGTGCAGGGAGAAAAGTAGTAAGAAATGAATTTAGGAAATAAGTTTGGGGCCACCTGGTGGAAGAGATGTGTGTTTCAGTCTAATAAGTATATTCACAAAGGAGTCAGAGGTTTTTAAGAAGGTGAGTTCCCTACTTCAGACTTGTTCTCTGGCTGCCATGTGGAGGGAGAGAGTGTAGTTAGACCAGGGGTTAGTAAAATTATGACCTGCGGGATAAACCTTGCCTGCTGCCTGTTGTGGTATAGCCTGTGAACGGAGAGTGGCATTTGCATTTTTAAGTGGGGGGATTAAAAAAGAAGAAAACTATTTCATGCCATGTGAAAATTACATGAAATTCAATCACTATGTATGAACATCAAGTCTCGTTGGATGATAGCCATGCCCATTCCCTGTCCATTGCTGCTTTAGCACCACAACTGCGGAGCTGAATAATCACAGGAACAGGATGGCTCTCAAGCCTAAAATGTTTGCTCTCTGGCCCTTTACAGAAAAAGTTCACCAGTCCTTAAGTTAGACCAGGATTGCCAAAGTGCATGTGAGAAGTGAGAGACCTGGTGGTGAAGGAGTGGGGCAGGACTTTCCTGGGTAGAATTATTTAATATAAGAACTTTGATTGAATTTTGGTGGGAGGGAGCACCTGATGACTCCTCATCCTCCTCATTTGTCTTGTGATGGTATAAAATGAGGACTGGTATTTGGGAGAAGAAATAATTTGGTGAGATAGGAAGGGTAGACATTAATTTGGGTTGGGCTTATTGAATCTGAGCTACCTGTGGAAAATCTAAGTAGAGGAATCTCATATGTATGTCTTGAGGGATGTTGGGACTAGAGAATTAGGATTTATTCATTTAAGGTCTTATTTGAAAGTCAGATCTTTTAAGGTTTGGCAGAGGAAGACAAGCCAGAGAAGGAAGAGAACTGGAGGAGAACAGTATTTTAAGAAGAAATCAAAGATAAAGAGCTCCTCTTGCTTCAAGAAAGGAATGACTGGTAGTGTCAAATCCTGCAGAGTTCAAATGAGCTGAATATGGAAATGGATTTATTACATTCAGCAATTGGCTGGTTATTGGCAGAATTAAGCAGTTTTGCTAAAGTTGAGGATTGCCGGCCTAGCAGTTTCACTTGATCTCATGGCTACCTCAACATGTTCTAATTGAAACTCATCATTTATCTGATTCTGACACTCCACCACTGAAATCAGTGTTTCCTTTCTCAGGGATGACACTGTCATTTATCTAATTGTCAAGCCAGAAACCTGGGGGTCAGGCTGGATATGTCGTTATTCCTCACCCCAGATAGCTAATCAATCACTAAGTCACATTGATTCTATCTCCTTAATATGTCTTCAACATGCCCAGGACTCTATTTCCACTGTCATCCTTATAATGCAGTTATGGAGTCTCTCTGTTGGACTCCTGTAACAGTGTCTTAACTGTTCTTTCTCATCTGTCCTCCTCTCTCTTAATTTATTCTCTACTTATGGCCAGAGAGATCCTTTTTATTTTCAGATGGAGTTTCGCTCTTCTTGCCCAGGCTGGAGTGCGATGGCGCGATCTTGGCTCACTGCAACTTCCTCCCTTGGGTTCAAGCGATTCTCCTGCCTCACTCTCCCAAGTAGCTTAGATTACAGGCGTGTGCCACCATGCCTGGCTAATTTTGTATTTTTAGTAGACAGGGTTTCATCATGATGTTCAGGCTGGTCTTTAACTCCTGACCTCAAGTGATCCACCCACCTCAGCCTCCTCCAGTGTTGGGATTGCAGGCATGAGCCACTATGCCCAGCTGAGATATCCTTTTAAAAGCAATGCGAGCAGGTCCCATCCCTGCTTAAAGCCCTTTTCCTACCACCCTAAAAGGAAAGAACAAATTTTCAATGTGGCTCACCGCGTGTCCCACAAACATCATTTTGTACCATTTCTCCCAGAGTCTCTACAATAAAGTCACACCAGCTCTCTTCCAGTTCCTTGAAAACACATTTCCTTCTACTTCAGGGACTTCCCATCCATTAATCATTTAGCTTGAAACATTTCCCCCACTTCCCCTTTATGTAGTTAATTCTTTGGAACTCTTTGCATATGAGTTTATGCCACATCATCTGCAGGGAATCCTCCAATTTCCCAGTCTAGTCTCATCTTAAGCACTCTCACAGCTCTGGAGCTTCTTTTCTACAGAGAAGTGAAGGTATTGTCTAGCATCTGTTTTCTCTTCTTGAAATCAGGAGCTATGTCACCTGATTCACCCCTGTGGCTCCAGTGCCAGGGGCAAGCAGTGCCTTTTCATTCAATGATTCTGTGTGGAATGGACACATGGCAAGAATGCAGAAATGGAGAGTTCCATATGTTTTGGTCCCATAAGTTTTCTATAAGTTTGAATTCCAAAGGGAAGGAGAGCAACTTAATAATAGCAAAAGTAGATTCAAAACAGCAAGCAAATTCAAAATAAAGTTTTTTTTTTTTTTTTTTAATAGATGAGGAAGGCTTGAATCTATTCTAGAGTAAAAGAATTCAAAAGGAAGAGAAGTGAAGTTCTGAGAGAGATGGAGAGAGGGGTAACTGGAGAAGCAGGGAGGGAGGATTGTAGAGGTCAGCTGGAAGGCCCAGCCATGGGAAGGAGGAGAGAGCTGCCTCCTGATGCTCAGGGAAGTGCATAAGAATTGGGGTCACAATGGATAATTGTGAACATATTATGAAGACATTTGGAAGCAATTAATGCTTGGTCTCAGTTTTCTCTTGGAAGAAGGAAGCTGTTATGGATTGAATTGTGTTTCCCAAAAAGATTTGTTAAAAGTCCAAACTTCTGGTAACTATGAATGTATCCTAATTTAGACATAGGATCTTCATAGGTGTCACCAAGCTAAGATAAGGTCATTAAGGTGGGATCTAATCAAAATACAACCACTGTCCTTATTAAAAGAGGAAAATGCCATGTGATGACAGAGGCAGGGACTGGAGTCATGCAGCTGGAAGCCAAGGAATGCCAAGGACTGATGGACACCACCAGGAGCTAGGAAGGGGTAAGACAGGCTTCCAGCCAGTCTCTCAGGGACCGTGGCCTGTTGCCATCTTGTTCTCAGACTTCCAGCCTCTAAAACAATGAGAGAATAGAGTTCTGTTGTTTTAAGCCACCCAGATTAAGCTACCTTGTTATACCAGCCCTAAGAATCGAGTACAGATTTATGATCATTTTTTTGAGTGGCATGGGGACAGTGATGAAACTGTAGAAAAGCCCTGAACCTTTAAAGCCATGATAGGGTGATGAAATAAGAAATAAAATTTAAAAGACCATGTGGAACAATGGAAAACATCCAGGTAAATATCAATGTTAAAGCATTAAATTTAGCTATACCGGCAAGGCACGGTGGCTCATGCCTGTAATCCCAGCCCTTTGGGAGGCTGAGGCGGATGGATCACTTGAGTTCAGGAGTTTGAGACCAGCCTGGCCAACAGGGTGAAACCTATCTCTACTAAAAATATAAAAATTAGCCCGGTGTGATGGCACATGCCTGTAATCCCAGCTACTGGGGAGGCTGAGACAGGAGAATTGCTTGAACTCGGGAGGCAGAGATTGCAGTGAGCCAAGATTGCACCATTGCACTCCAGCCTGGGTGAAGAAGTGAGACTGTCTCAAAAAAAAGGAAAAAAAGAAAATTAGCTATACCCTGTCAGCCAAGTCTAAAAATATACAATGTGGACACTTCTCTTTATTTTTTAGAAAGATGTACAATGATTCTTAAAGAAAACAAATATTTTCTTGGTGTTGGTTTCTCATTTGAACTGAGAATGACATAGTAGCACAGATTTCACACAAAATGTAGATTCAACTCATTTAAGCATCTACTTTGTGTCAGATCTCTATGTTATCCCATTTACTTTAATCATTAGTTAATGTAGGTACTTTGTTCCCTTATTAATCTGAGAGCTGAATTTTAAAGATATCACCCAGGCAGCATGAGAATATTGCTGAGCCTGAAATAAAGGTCTCTGAACTCCCTCTAATTTCTAATACCTTCAATTTCTCTTTCCACCATATAAGGTTGCAGGAAAGTTTTTCAGATAGTTATTTCTTAAAGGAATTGTTAAGTGCATAACAGTAAAATGTAAATTCAGTGAAGAAAATAGGGCTTCAGTGGTTTAAGTATATGTAGTCCAAGTAAATAGCTTTCTGGAGATCTATTCTGATAAAGAAGACAGTTTAGAATACCTAAAGAGAGGAATGGATAAACTATCTTGCTCAGATATCGCTTCTCCCTGTTGTCTTTTGACAGAATCCATGAAACAGTCTGTTCAAATTAAATTCTGGCAAAAATCCTAGAGTGCAAATATCTGGCATTATTGCTTGAAAGGAGACTCAACATGGTGCGGATATAAAAATGTATTAGGCCAGTTTAACCTTCTATTGCAAGTTGAAAGCATAACTTGTGTTCTTGCTTGGATGGAGGGTCATCTCACCTCTATGTCCTAATTAAAAATTTATTGAGTGAATAAGTTAGTTTAAAAATTTTCTATTGCAATATTAGCTGAGAAATCATACGATGGATGCTATGTTGTTGCTTTTTAGAGCAGCATAAATGTTCCTAGCCTTGCTGCTATTGAACATTTCTAATTTCATTGCCTGATCTGAAGGTCAAGGGCATGAACTTGATGGAAAAAAAATCCTCCTTTGGGGAATCATTAGAGGAAGTTTGCCCCAGTTCACCATCAGTGATCACAGAGGAGGGGGTACAAATGGTGCACAAAGCATACTTGCCCTTCAGTGACCCTCAAAGCACCCTGTGGCTCCATGTGTCTTTGACCAAGTTTATAGCCTTCCATTGCCCTTTGTGGCTATTGTGAAGCACCCGGGGGAGAAAGATGATCTCAGGTAGCCAGGACCCAAACTGTGCAAAATTGTCACGATCACAATCAACAGTGCTGATTATTTACATGCAGCACCAACCACATGATCTTTATCTGTGGGATCAGGAACCACATTGACATATATCATCCAGTGCTGCTTTTTGTATCGCAGCTCCTGAGCATTAAGATGAAAAGTAATAGGAACCCCATAGGGCTGTGGATTGTATAGTGATGTATTTTCTTTCCAGAAAATCTGTAAAGTACTGTTGGGTAAGGTTAACATATGATTAAATCAAAATATCCAATGAATTATTAAAATAAAAAACACCCCATGCAGGCTTCTTGATGACTCTGAAAACTTCTCAGCTACAATATAAATATCTCCTCCATACTTAGAATGCTTTAACAGCCAAAATCATGCTACCAACAACTCTTTCACTATAACTCTTTAATGATAGTAATAAATTATATCTGAATTTAAAAAGAAAGAGCTTTGATATTTATTTCATAAATTCATGTAAGTTTTTGGTTTTTCTCTCTTTGGTTTTGGCGTGTATAGGGGAGTATGGATTAATGGGATGGAGGTAGGAGTCTGGGATATTCCACTGATACATTATTCTAAAATGCCAAAGATACTTATTTACTCAAATGAAATTCTTGAGATGGAATAAAGAGTAGGCAGGAGAGAATGAAAAAAAGTGAGAATGTGATAACTTTCTATCCGAATCAAATAAAAAGGACATACCCATTTTATAATGGGAATTATATAAATGAAACAACACAATAATTGTCAATTAATAAACAGTATTGCAAATAACCATGAAAAGATTGAATTCTTTAAGCAAAATTGTTGTTATTGAAATTAGTAGAAACTATCATAAAGTTGAATAACAATTTGGTGAAAACTAGTTAACTTTTCTGTTAACAACATGAAAAACTGGTAAAAGAGATGTAGTTCAGTAACCATTTAAGGTAAATTTGTTACATTTTCCACAATGAGAAGTAAGGAAAATCATTAAAGAAAAATATCAAAGGTAGACAAATTTTTTGGTGTAACCTATTGTGAAAAAAATTTAATTCAGAGTACATAGCCTTTTGACCTTTATTCCCCTGACTGGGTTAAAAAAATATGAGCAGGCTAGACTGTCCAGCTGATGACTTGGGGAAGGAATGCTGTTATTTTTAACTAGGCAAATACTTACAGAGTCATCTGTTTTGAACAAAGATGACTGATAGTCCTGTTCTGCATTTTCCCTGAGTCTGGAGTCTGAACTTGGCTGACTCCAAATTAGGAAGAAACACCCCTGACTACAATACAACTTTACAATCAGTTAATAGTCTCTGTTGGCTATAACGTTTACGTTTTCACTTAAATTCTATTATTAAGGCATTGACATATTTTTAAGAACAAATGAAGGAGTAAGACCACAGAGAGGTGTCTGAGGAAACTCATACTCTGAGTATTTTCAGTAAACCATTCAATGATGTCAGAAATGCCACTTCCAGAAGTCTGAAAATGAACAAACACTTAGCTCTGCAGAAAGAACTAATTGCCCTGCATTAAGTGTTGGCATTTGGAAGAGTGCTGTAAAAAAAAATCAGTTGTTATGAAAGTTTATTGCTCATTTCTGATTGCTTATGTTTCATTCTGAGGATCTCTAACTTGAGGCAGTAGGTTCAACAAAGAGAAAAAAATACTATTTTTTTTGTAGGTCATACTTAGAGATAAAATTTATACAAATACAAGCTATAATTTTTAGCTTAAAATTGTTATGAAGTCCTGTTTTATTTACTTCCCCAAATATAGGTGTGTGGAGGCTGGGTTACATTCTGATGAGAGTCAATCTGCTTCTGATCGTGTCTTTTCCTAGGGCATGGCCCACCTGGGTTTTAATTCAGAGCATGGTAAGTTTTTGTTTCCTCCACTCAGAGAGACAATAAGAACATCAGCTCTACTGATGAGAGACTTTAGACTTAGGTTTTTAAGTTCTTGCCTCACACAACTTCAGTATTAGTGAAGTCTTGGATGGTAAACTGGCCACGTGTTTGAGGCCCTCAAAGTTTCCAGTCCTATCATTCCAACCCTGGAGCCACTGCCAATAGTTGTTTGCCATTTTCTCTGCCCCACAGCATAGTTTAACCCCATCTCTGTCTCCAGCCGTATCCATCTGGAGTTGATAAAAAGCCTGGAAAAAGAGGCTCAGACCTTCAGCTCACCTCGGAGAGGCTCTCTTCTCTTTAGAGTTTTAATCCTTGAATTAATTCCCCTTTATTTCTGCAAATCTGGGATGCTTTAAAAAATGAGTGTTGTATTTTATCTAGCTTTCTGGTTGTAGGTGCACCAACCTGCCTGAAAATAGTTATCCATGGAATTCTTTTTCAGTTTCATCTGAAAAAGGGTTCAAAAAGTCTCCAACTCATCCATGGTCACTTGTCATGGACCAGAGCTAGAGGAAGCAGAGTCCAGAAGGAAGAGCTTGGAACTCTGCCATCAGGCTGGTGTTCTCATTCTGATTCTCCTACTCAATCTGCCGGGACTATAAACAGTTGTCATGCAGTGGTTGGGAGTCCCAACTCTGGTTGGCAGATTGCTGGGGTTCTATGTTGTTTCCAGAGCTAGTTGTGTGAATTGAAACATTCACTTAGCCTCCCTCACCCTCCGTTTCCACATTATAGAATATGAGGAGTAATAATACCTACCATCTAGGATTTTTATGAAGATTAAAAACAATGTAATAGAGAGTATTTGTATCAATAAAAGCTAGCTGTTGTTATTCCTAGTTTGAAAAACTTACATAATCTTAACAAGTCAATTACCTCATGAACGAAAAAATAAATATAATGCCTATCTTACAGGGTATGTATAAGGATTAAAGGAAAATGAATGTTGGTATATATGACAATGTAGTATACTAAAGTACTCTAGACATGGTGGGTATTCAATAATTAGTTTACATCTCATCTTACAAACTTTCTCTGAGATGTAATAAGAGAGTTTACATTTCAAATTTTTCTGGTTTATTTCATATGGATTCAGATTTTTGAGGTACTGCCCATATTTTCTTCCTCTGAACCACCCGCACCTGGCCCAGAACCTATCATGACAATGCGTATTTGTTGAAGGAATGAATCAGTGAATACTAACTTATCCTTCCATAGTTCATTATTCACTCCAGCTCCCAGTACATCTCTTTGTTCAAAGTATGAACCAGATAAATATTTGTTGAAGAGATGAATTATACAGAATCATAAAAGGTTTAATAGTTTATTCAGAGATACTAACAATCTTTTTCTCAACCTGATTTAGGAAATTATTTTCATTTGGATAGCAACCTACCTGGTTCTGATCAATGTGGTCTCTTGGTTATAGAGGAAGCGGGGCTAAGAATATTTACCCATCCAAGGCAAGGTCTTCACTTTCACTTATTAGTTCATGTCACCAAATACATTTTCTTATTCTCCCTCATTGTAGGTTGATGCAGCAAGAATGTAAATTCAGATGATGGAGCAGGATATAGCTGGATTCAGGGAGTAGAAGCCAGATGGCTTTTATACTGAAGGATAAAACACGAAAACAACAGCAATCAAAAGCTGTTTTTTAAAGTGCACATACCATACGTACTCTCAATCATACTATGAGAGTTTAACATTTGAAAGATAGATACTGCAAAGTACACTTCACCTAACTAGGAAAATTATCACTAAATCATGATCAGTTGCCACTTCAACTGAAAAAAAAAATTACATTTAATGAGTTTTTATGATGTTCTTAGTATTGTGCCTTACATTTCCTGAATATTGTCTCAGTTAATCATTGCAAAAACAATAGTGCTTCTGTTGCTGGAAAAGGAGTCCTGATTCAGACCCCAAGAGAAGGTTCTTGGATGTCGCACAGGAAGGAAGTCAAGGTAAGTCGTAGAGTGCAGTAAGAAGGGATGGTTTATTGAAAGCTAGTCAGATACAGTGTAGGGCATCCTCAAAAAGCAAAAGGAGAAATGCCTCATCTTAAGGTTTTCTTATATAGGGGTCTTATCTATATAAAAGCTCAGCTATGTCTATGTGTGGGTGGGCTGACTGCATGATGAAATTTATTATGCTGCTGGTGTAAAGAAAACTATCTGATATGGTTTGGCTCTATGTCCCCACCCAAATTTCACCTTGAATTGTAATAATTCTCATGTGTCAAGGGTGGGACCAGGTGGAGATAATTGGATCATGGGAGCAGTTTCCCTCATGCTGTTCTCATGCTAGTGAGTGAGTTCCTATGAGAGCTGATGGTTTTATAAGGGGCTTCCCCCTTTGCTTGGCACTCATTCTCTCTCCTGCTGCCCTGTGAAGAGGTGCCTTCTACTATGATTGTAAGTTTCCTGAGGCCTCCCCAGCCATGAGGAACTGTGAATCAGTTAAACTTCTTTTTTTTTTTTTTTTTTAAATATGGAACGCTTCACGAATTTTCTTTTCCTTAAAAATAACCCAGCCTTGGGTATTTCTTCTAAGCAGCATGAGAATGGACTAATCCACTATCCTTGGCATTTTAGTGCATAAATACATCAGAGCATAACTATAATTAACTTGAAAGCATATATTGTTATGGATTTCAGGACACCCAGACTATCCGTTGTTATGAGAGTGTTATGAGAGTATGTCCTTGCAAATGTCTTTACACTGTTTCCTCAACTTTAAATGTCTTGTGACCATGGATTGTGACTCGCAAGGATGAAGTTATTTTAAAATTGTGTCACCCTGGCTCTCATATCCTCCTGTTTCCCTAACACTTCCTTGAGATAGGTCCTATTGGTGTCTCATTATATAAAGGAAGACAGTGGAATGAGTTTAAGAACTTGCCTATGGTCACACAGACAACATGTTGGGGCAGGTATTTAAGCCAGAAGTGGCTGTCTGCCGGCTTCCTTGACTAGTAGGCGCTACTACTGTGATTCTCCCTATCAGAACCAATGTCCTTTTTAAAAAACCAAGTATCATGTAATACCTTCTTTACTACTCTTAAATGAAATTCACAGAAAATATAACACAACCCCAATTAAAAAAAATAAAGTCCCTGGCTTTAATATAAAGGAGAAATTCAAGGCAGATATTTTTTATGAAGTAATATGTATTTCAATAAGTAAATCCTTTGACTTGATGACACTAGAAGACATCATGAAGTGGTCAGATATTTGTACTTATCTGCAGAATCTTCATAAATGTGTCAGCTAGAAAAGCAGAATGGGATAGGTGTGCCATATCTGTGACACAAATACAGATGAAAGAACTTTTCCAAAATGGTTAACAATTTTTGGGAAAGTTTTAAACTAAATAAAGTAGTTTTACTTCTATTTATGCAATTGTTTAATTTCTGTAAAATTCAGTTTGCATGAAAACCATGCAAAAGACTTTGTGTTTACCAGTAAAACATGAGATAAGTGTAAACAGGTTGTTCATGTAGATGAATGACCAGTGGGACATTGGAAAGACATGAGGGATGGAGAGTCAGTTTTCCCAGGGCAGGATGGTTCTACACCTGGTCGGATGCTTAGGATTCTTGGCCCTCACCCATTAATGCCAGGAACACCTTCCAAATCATTGTGAAATCCATAAAAAGACCTCCACACATTTCTAAATTGCCACTAGGGTGGTCTTGCTCCAGGTGAGAACTATTGCTCTATTGAACACTCAAAAGAAACTAGCATTGCAAAACCAAGGGAAATTACATAGTGCTAGATGAGTTAATGGAATATGGAACAAAAGTGTAATAGTGCAGTTAATTATTGAGTGGTATTTAAGAGTAGAAATAGAAATAGGGCCTAGAAAGAATGACATTTGAGGAATAAAGAATAAGTACTTTCAGGAAGAAAGACTCAGGAAGACCTCCCCACCCCCGCTGCCACAGCTGTGTCTCTTTTAATACTCTGAGTTCTCTTTTCATATCCTGTCATAGCAACCTGTGTCTCTGCTTTGACACTCAGGACAATTGTCAGTAAATAGCTAATTGCCTATGGCTTGTTTAATATCTGTCTCTGTCACCAAGAGATTACTTTCAATATCTGTATTGTTTACTGGGTATCAATACTATATAGAAAGGATATTTTATGCAGTATTAGGGACTCAGTATTAGCAACTTTCAAGGACAATGATTCATTCTAAAATGTTTATAGAATGATTATTTAGTGGCACTTGTTTGAAGGATTTGGAAGAGGATTCTGAGAAGTTTAGTTGACATGGCCTTGATTCTGATTCAAAGACTGCAAACAGTATATATCCTGATTTCCATGCTAGCTTGCTGTTTGAAGGCTGGCCAATGAAACATGTCCTCTGCAGACATTTTGCACTGGTTTTGCAAGTATAACTCTAGTGCCACCTTCTGCTAGGCAGAGAAACATGCTCAGATAATTTGCATTATGGCAATCTGGATTTGATGCTCAAACAGTTCTTTATGCTGTAGAAGTTATTAGATAATTTTTAAAATGCTAAAGTAATGGGAGGTCTATAAATTCCCATTCAAAAATGCAAATTTTGAGCAATCTATAAGTAATGCTGGCTGGAGTAAACAAAATCCCTATTTTCAGCAATTGAAATATGGGGAGTTTTGTTAGAGAAGAGAGAAGATTTAGGACTTTTGCCTTACTGATTCAGTGTCATTGTGTATAGGTTTAGAAATTATTACAAAAATGCCCCAATTATTATGAAAAAATATGCACAGGTGCTTGCTACAGAAAAGCAGCTTTGTGTATAGAATTCTCATTGAAGTTACCAAGAAGAGCTATTGTGGAGGAAACAGCTGGAACCCAGATTCTGAAAATACTTGATCAGAAGTTCTGCAAATCAACTAAGTCTTTTGCCTATCATAAAAATAAAACCGATTTTAAAAATACCTATTCATGGTTAATCAGATAACCTGCAATGCTCCTTTTCTCTGGTAAGACAATATCTTCTTTTTGCATAGCACTTTTTTATAATCTATATGCTGCTGTATATTATGTGAATAAACAATAATATTTCAAGACACGAATGGTGTTGGAAAGTGCTAAGTAACACCGTCATGCAGCAGGTAACTTTGTGTTGCAAGCACAAAGGACCAATTTTCTTTTTTTTTTTCTAAGACAGAGTCTCGCTGTGTTGCCTAGGCTGGAGTGCAGTGGCATGATCTCAGCTCACTGCAAGCTCTGCCTCCCAGGCTCAAGGGATTCTTGTGCCTTAGCCTCTCAAGTAGCTGAGATTACAGGCATGCACCACCATGCCTGGCTAATTTTTGTATTTTTTCTAGAGATGGGGTTTCACTATATTGGCCAGGCTGTTCTTTGACTCCTGGCCTCAAGTGATCTACCTGCTTCGTCCTCCCAAAGTGCTGAAATTACAGATGTGAGCCACCATGCCAGCTAAAACAATTTTCAATTTTTACTCAAACAGAAAACATTTGTCTCTTCCAATGGAATAGGGGTCAAACCCCTCTTTTGATAGCCATAAAATCATAGAATAAAAGCCAGCAATGTTTTTCTTTAATCTTTCACATGGTAAATATTTCAGATTATGCAGGCTGTAAGACCTCTATCACAACTGCTCATCTCTGAAGCTGTGGTTTGAAAGCAGCCATAGACAACTTGTAAACAAGTGAGCATGGCTGTGTTCCAACAAAACTTTACAAAGACAGGTGGTGGGCTGGATTTGGCCTGGGGCTGCAGTTGCCAATCCTGGCACAGGGCACTGAAGATGCAGCTTCAGAATGGGAAACTGCTCTTCTGGAGAACCAGAAGACTTGGTCCAGAAAGAAATGCAGAGCTACACGACCTGGCATGGAAGTAGAGGGAAGCAGGACTTTCAGGGACAATGATTCAGTAGCTACAAGACTGAGAGAGTAAATGAGCAAAGACTAAGATACCACTGGATTCAAAACTGCAAACAGCACAGATGAGCAAACATGAAAGGCAGTGCCTGATGAGTCAACAACAAGCAAAGTGCTACCAGAGAGCTAGTGTTAAAGTAAGATGAAACCCTCACACCCCTGTAGGAGTGAGGAATAGTAAGCCTCCCTATTGCTGGTGTCTCGGGTCAGCCTCATGTTCCTGGAGACACTGCCACTGTGCTCTGTCTCCTGTGTGGAGTGTGGGTGTAGACAGTGAACATGTGAGCAAGTCAATGTGCAAGATAGCCACTTTGAATCATTTTATCTGGATGAACCCTTCAAATAATTTTCACATCTCAGGGAACCTTTGCACAAACATTTTCATATCTGCAGCTCCTGGTGCTTTAGCAGGGTAATTTGTAGGTGTGATAATCCAAGAATGATTGTCAATGGTCTTTTGAATAGAGAATGTAGTTTTCCTGGGGATCCATTTATTTTGGTCAACCTATTAACCTACTCATTTTGTTTGTTCCCCCTCTCCACCAAGCAGATAAACCCCACAAAGCAAATCAGTAGTAATAGGTGGATGACACTCAGTTTTTCTTTTCTGTAAAAAAAAATTACCTGTTCGATTGTGTATGTGCACATGTGTATATGTGTGTGTTTTCATCCTATCAATTAAGCCTATGTGTTTGTTTCTAATTGCTGCTATAACAGATTACCACAAACTTAATAACTTAAAACAATCCTAATTTATTACTGTGCTATTCCAGAGACCAGAAAATCAAAATGGGTTAGTAGGGCTGCATTCTTCTGGAGGCTGCAGAGAAGAATCCATTTCCTTGCCTTTCCCAGCTTCTAGAGGCTGCCTGCATTCCTTGGCAATGATCTCTTCCTCCATCTTTAAATCTCCCATCTTAACATCTTCATATCACTCTCTCCTCTTCCTCCAACCCCAGCTCTCCCGCTGCTTCCTATAACAACCCTTGTAATTACATTAGGCTCACCTGGATAATCTGACCTATCTTTCTATTTTAAGAACCTAAATTCAATCAATCTGTTAACTCTCTTTTGCCATGTAAGATAGCATATTAACAGATTCCAAGCATTAAGATGTAGACAACATTGGGGGCCCTTATTCAGCCTGCCACAGCCTAAAAGTTTTATCACAAATTTTTATGGGACAAAAAACTGATATGGTATGTGCAAGAGTAGTTTCTTCTTATCTAGAGAAAAAGTGACTTTTCAGCAAAACTTTGTTTTTCTTTTCTTCTGAGACAAGATCTCACTCTGTCGCCTAGACTGGAGTGCAGTGGTGCGACCCAGGCTCACTGCAACCTCTGCCTCCCATGCTCAAGCGATTCTATTGCCTCAGCTTCCGGAGTAGCAGGAATTAAAGGCATGTGCTACTACTGCCTGGCTAATTTTTGTATTTTCATTAGAGATAGGGTTTCACCGTGTTGGCCAGGCTAGTCCTGAACTCCTGACCTCAAATGATCCACCCACTTCAGCCTCCCAAAGTGCTGGGACTACAGGTGTGAGTCACTTCGCCTGACCAAAACTTTCTTGAAAAATACAGGGAGTTAAGCTTAGATTACTTTACTTAAAATTAATTTCTTTCCTTTCTTAAATTTTTAAAGCTCATGAGACAATCATAATAAATTTCTGCTAAATAACTGTCTGAAGCCAAAATGCAATTTAATTTCCTAAAGGTAGGCTGTGTACACTTAATTTAAATAAGCTGTAAATTAATTTTAATTAATGTTTTCAACATGAAAACTTATTGATAATGTTGAATAGTAAAGCTCCTAATGCCATAACCCAAACAGTCTGAATAAAATATAGTCTAGGACAGGTTTAGTCAAGATTTTGAAGAAATTATCTGTTTCTGGTTGATATGATCAGGTTTAAATATAGTTACAAAATTATTACAAACATAGAGTTCCAAAATGATTATACACATGTTGCATGTTGGTTTTGTGATTTCTTTTATAGGCACAAAACATTATTTTGAAAGCATAAACAAAGAATGATATGTATCCCTTTAATGTAATTAAATGTATCCCTTTAATGTAAAAAAATGTGATACTTATGCTTGAGCTTTTTGCTGCGTAATCAATTCACTGTTGAGATAAGCATACAAATTTCATCTTTGAACGAAATGAGATTATTTCTGTACTTGCTCTTGACATTTGTTTTCTTTTTGTATTAGCCTGCTCTTGCATTACTGTAAAGAAATACCTGAGACTGGGTAATTTATAAAGAAAAGAGGTTTAATTGGCTCACAGTTGTGCAGGCTGTACAAGTATGGCTCCAGCATCTACTTCTGGTGAAGGCCCCAGGAAGCTTCCAATCATGAAAGAAGGAAAAGGGGAAGCAGGCATCTCACATGGCCAGAGCAGGAGCAAAAGAGAGAGTGAGGAGGTGCCACACACTTTTAAACAACCAGATTTCACAAGAACTCATTCACTATGGTAAAGACAGCACTAAGCCATTCATGAGGGATCCACTCCCATGACACCGCTCACCAGGCCTCACCTCCAACATTGGGGATTACATTTCAACATGAGATTTGGAGAGAACAGGCGTCCAAACCATGCCACTTTTCTTTCATTCTTTCCCTTTTTCCCTTCCTTCCTTTCCTTCCTCCCACCTTCCTTCCTTCCTTCCTTCCTTCCTTCCTTCCTTCCTTCCTTCCTCCCTCCCTCCCTTCCTCACTACTTCCCTCCTTTCTCCTCCTTCTCCTCCTCCTCCTCTTCCTCCTCCTCCTTCCTCTTCTTCTTCCTCTTCTTCTTTCTTCTTTCTTTCTTTCTCCCTGTCTTTCTTTCTCCATCTTCCTTCCTTCCTTCTTTCTTTTTTTTCTTTCTCTCTCTCTCTCGCTCCCTCCCTTCCTTCTTTCTTTCCTTTCCTTCCCCCTTTCTTTTTCTTTCCCCCTTTCCTTCCTTCCTTCCTTTTTTCTTCTTTCTTCCCTTTTTCCTATTGTGTCACTTATTTCAACCAGAAAGTGAAATGACTCAGAAGGCTATCATTCTTTGTTGTTAACCTTATGCAAACTCTCCCTGTAGTTAGGTCTAGAATCAACGACTTCTATCTCTCATTTTCAAACATCACTACATTGGATCATCAGTCATGTTTCCAAAAAAAAAAAAAAAGAAAGGCTAGTACAATAGAAAACAGAAGATCATAATAAATAAAATAAATAAGAAAGGAGCCAAGACTACAGAAACATCCAATACAATTTACCTACACAATCCATGCAATATTTACAATAACTGCAAATTAACAAGATGAGTTATGGTGCATAAAAAGTACTTGTCAGAATAAAAATTCCCCTCTGATTTTCTGTTGCACTAGTGAAGCTACTTTTTTCTCCCCTAGGTCATTTGGTATGTGTAAGGGGTGGTTGAAGAACATAATTCTGAAGAATTTCTGCTCTGTGCAACTCTGTGCTCAATAATTATTAATGGCCACTTGTAATTCACATCAAAAATTAAAAGAGAAACCAATAGAAGGAAATGGTCTTGCTTTCTACTGCCAGACACGCTGCAAGACTTCTAACAAAACTTCTTTCAGGGCTGCTGTGTCATCATCCATTACTATGAGTGTTAGAATTTCATGGCATGCAAAATTTAAAAATCAATATTTATTTTTCTCACTTATGTCTCTTGTAGAGTCACTAGCAACATGTTATAGACTCCTGAGATTCTTTAGAACTCCAGTGAAGAAACTCTGATGAGTGATGAAGAATATACCAAGATAAGGTGGGTCAATTGTGTGGGCAGGTAATGAGGGCTGCTGTGGACAACTGTCAAAAATATAACATGAAGAAAAAAGTGACAAGTGATGGAGAGTGAGTGCATCATATTTCTTTTTATATAAATGGCATTGCATTTGAAAGCAGAAATACATCTTGCTTTTGCAGGTGAGGATTGTATTGAACACATGGTTATAATGATAGATTTGAGTACCAGGCTTATGTCCACTCTTTCCTGAAATCCGACTAAATGACAGTAAAGGAATAGAGAACATTAAAAAGAATGAAAGAGGCTGTAACACCAAATGAATATTGACGATGAAATCCTGGCACTTTGGGAGGCTGACGTGGGTGGATCATGAGGTCAGGAGATCGAGACCATCCTGGCCAACATGGTGAAACCCCGTCTCTACTAAAAATACAAAAATTAGCCAGGCATGGTGGTGCGTGCCTGTGGTCCCAGTTACTGAGGAGGCTGAGGCAGAAGAATCACCTGAACCCATGAGGAGAAGGCTGCAGTGAGCCGAGATCGTGCCACTGCACTCCAGCCTGGCGACAGAGCAAGACTCTGTCTAAAAAAAGAAAAAATTGGCATTGAAAATTTTGAAAATTTGAAAGAACTCTGGCTGGCTCTGGAACTCTTTCTATGCTCTGCTGGCTTAGCAGGACATAGGAAGATGAAACCTGATGACATGCAAAGGGAGACGCCAACAAGAAAAAAAGTGACTAACACCACATGTTCCCGGAAACTGGAGGCAGCAGATATCTTTGAAGAAAGGCAAGAGTGAGGCTGAAACAAAAGGATTGGCTAAAAATATATATAAAGAGCTGTGTGTTATTTGGCTATTACTATATAACCAACCACCTCAAAATGTAGTATCTTAAAATAACAAGCACTTATTTCGCTCACAAATATTCTGGTTGCCAGTGGATTGGATGGGAAGTCATCTGCCAGGGTGGGTGAGTGGTCTTGTTGATTGTGGCTGGGCTTTCTCACATCTTTGGGACTTTGGCTGGTGCATTTAGGCCAACTCAGCTCTGTTATCTATGGTCTCTGTCTGGTCCTCTAACAGGCTTACTCATCAGGCAGAGGCAAGGTCCCAAGAGAATGAGTAGAAACTTAAACTACTTCTTGATGATGAGGCTCTCACTGGTATCTAATGCAGTCATTTCCCCCCCTACATTCTAGTGGTCAAAACGAATCATAAGACCAGCTCAGATTCAAGGGTTTGGAAAATAACTTGATATCTTTATGAAAGGAGTTACAAAATTATATTGCAAAGGATATGGATACAGGGAGGAGAGAAGTATTACATTTTTGTTATCAATTGTAAGGAAGCCCTCAGATTATTTTTTCTTCTCTTCCTTCATAATTAGACCTGGACACAATTGACATTTGAAAAAGTATTCAAAGAACAAGAATCATAATCAGAAATTAATATAATACAAATTTTAAATCTTTAATAACAAATTTGCTAATAAAGTTGAAAAAAATCCATTGTATTTTTTTTTATGTTGCTGGATAACAAATTGCCACCAGTCTACTGGCCTAGACAACACATATTTTTATCTTTTGCTTTTTTTTTGAGACAGGGTCTCATTCTGTCACCCAGGCTAGAGTGCAGTGGTATAATCATGGCTTATTGCAGCCTTGACTTCCCTGGGCTCAGGTGATCCTTTGGCCTCAGCCTCCTGAGTAGCTGGGACAACAGGCACGTGCATGACATTTTGTCTTAGTTTCTGGGTGATAAAAGTTCAGGCATAGCTCAGCAAGGCTCTCTGCTTTTGGGTCACCCAAGCCTACAATTCAGTTTCCAAATGGGGCTGCAGTCTCACTGAACTTGGGAAAGAGCCGATTCCAACCACATTTAAGTGTTTGGCAAAATGATTTCCATATTGTTGTATGACTGTGGGCCCCATCTTTTTGCGGATTGTCAGTGCAGGTTGCCTTCAGGTCCTAGAGGCTGCCTGCATCACTTAGAGACCATTTGCTGTTTCTTGCTAAGTGGGCTTCTTCAATGCGGCTGCTCACTTTATCAAGCCAGCAAGGATAATCCTCCTTTCAAGTCAGCTAAGACAGAGTCTTATAGAACATAATGCAGTAATATTCCATCAATGTTGCAATGTAATATAACTTAATTAGGGATGAGAGCTGGATTCTTATCTTCTGTTGAAGGAAGTTAATATCAAGAAATAAGTTGAACATATTATTTAGAGATGTGGGGATATTTTAAGGTTCTCCAGAGAAAGAACCTGTAGGGTACATGTGCATATATGTGTGTGTGTGTGTGTGTGTGTATGTATGTGTACAAAGAGACTGATTATAAGAAATTGGCTCACACAATTATGGTGGCTGAAAAGTCCTCAAATGTGTAATTAGTAAGCTGGAGATTCAGGAGAGTTGATGATGTAGTTTCAGTCTGAGTCCAAAGTCCTAAGAACCAGGAGAGCTTATGGAATAAGTTCCAGTCCTAGAGATCACAGGCTGGAGACTCAAGAAGAGCCAAGGTCAGCTTGGGTGTGAAGACAAGAAAAGATCAATGTCCCAGTTCAGGCAGTTAAGCAGGAGGACTTTTCTCTTATTCAGCCTTTTGTTCTAGTCATTGAGATATAATCCACAAAGCACATAATTCACCAATTTAAAGTATGTCATTCCATGACTTTTGGTATAGTCATAGAGTGCTGCAAATATCACCTCAGTCTAATTTTAGGACATTTTCATTGTCTTGCAAGTAAACCTTGTAGCCATTAGCAGTCACTGTTTGACTTTGCTTTTTTTTTTTCCATTTAATTCTTTTTAAACCTGCCCCAACCCTATGATTTGACTTTTAAAAGACTATTTTTTAAATTAAAAACATCTTATTTGTCATGAAATACACAAAACATAAAATTTACCTTATGGTTTGGTTTGAATATTTGTGTCTCCTCTAAAATCCACATTGAAATGTAATCACCAATGTGACAGTATTACAAGGTGGGGGGCTTTTAGTCGGTGATTAAGTCATAAGGGTACAGCTCCCATGGATGGGATTAGAGCTTTCGTAAAAGGGCTTGAGGGAGTGAGTTTGCTCTCTTTTGTTCTCTCACCATGTGAGGATACAGCCTTTGTACCCTCCGGAGGAAGCAGCATTCAAGGTGCCATCTTGGAAGTAGAGACTGGGTCCTCACCAGACACCAAAACTGCTGATGCCTTAAACTTGGCCTTCCTAGCTTCTAGAACTGTGAGAAATAAATTTCTGTTCTTATAGGTTACTTACTCTCAGTTATTTTGTTATACCAGCACAAACAGACTAAGACAGCCACCATCTTGACTATTTTTAAATGTACAGTTTAGTAGTGCTAAGCATTTTCACACTGTTATCAATCTCTAGAACTTTTTCATTTTACAAAACTGAAACTCTGGATCTTTTAAACAGCTCTTCATTTCCCCCTCCAGCCCTGACAACCGTCGTTAATTCCCGTTTCTATGAACTTGACTACTCTAGATGCTTCATATAAGTGGAGTAACGCAGTATTTTTTATGACTGGCTTAGTTCACTTGGTAAAATGTCCTCAAGATTCATCCATGTTGTAGTATGTGCCAGAATTTACTTCTTAAAAGCTGAGTAATATTTCAGTGTATGTATATACCACATTCTGTTTATGCACCCATCTGTTCATGAACGTTTGCATTGCTTTCATCATTTGGGTTTTGTGAATAATGCTGTGAGTATGGGTATACAAATATCTCGTTGAGCCCTTACTTTAATTTCTTTTAAATATATGCCCAGAAGTGGAATCGTTAGATTATATGATAATCCTAATTTTAATTTTTTGAAAAATTGCCACACTGTTTTCCAAAGTGCTGTACTATTTTACATCCACATAAATAGTATGCAAAGGTTCCAATTTCTCCAGATTTTTCCTAACATTTATTATTTTCTTTTTTTATATAAGAGAATAATGAATGTGACATGATATCTCATCATAGTTTTTATTTGCATTGTTTTAATGATTAGTGATGCTGGACATCTTTTAATACACTTGTTGGTATATTTTATTTGAAGGAATATCCATTCAATTTTTTGCCCATTTTTAATGGAATTATTAATTTTTTATTATTGTTGAGTTGTAGAAGTTCTTTACATATTCTGGATATTAACCTCTTATCAGATATACGGTTTGCAAATATTTTCTTCCATTTTGGAGCTTGCTTTTTTATTCTGTTTCTCGTGTTCTTTGATGCACAGTAGTTTTTCATTTTGAGGTGTTCAACTTATCTATTTTTGTTTTGTCTGTGTTTTTGGTGTCATATCCAAGAAACCATGCTAAATCCAATGTCATGAAGACCACCCTATGTTTTCTTATAAGAGTTTTGCAGTTTTAGATCTTATGTTCAGGTCTTAGATAAATTTTAAGTTAATTTTTGTATGTGGTGTAAGGCAAGGGTCCAATTTCATTCTTTCATAGGTATTATTTGATTTTTAAAAATATGTATATATATTACTTTGATAGAAATGAAAAATCACACATTTTAAAAAGGAAAGAAATATAAGCAATGTATTTTTTGTGTGTACACAAATGTGCTAGGATTTGAAATTCCAGCTCATTTTATGTGACTTACTGTTTCATAGTCCTTAGATTATTGCGGAACTGGTGGTAGTAAAGCTTTAAGTAAAATATTCAATGTCTGATGACCTTATCTTAAATATTTTATTCAACATTTTAAAAGTGAGGATCTAAAACTTTTCCATTTTGGGTGTAAAGGCTCTTTTTAAAATTGTACTTTAGGTTGTAGGGTATATGTGCAGATCATGCAGGATTCTTGAATAGGTACACACATGGCAATGTGGTTTGTTGCCTCCATCCCCCTGTCACCTATATCTGGCATTTCTCCCCATGTTATCCCTCCCCAACTTCCCCACTCTCCCGCTGTTCCTCCCTTAGCCCCCCCAACAGACCCCAGTATGTGATGATCCCCTCCCTGTGTCCACGTGTTCTCATTGTTCAACACTTGCCTATGACTGAGGACATGCGGTGTTTTATTTTCTGTTCTTATGTCAGTTTGCTGAGAATGATGGTTTCCAGATTCGTCCATGTCCCTACAAAGGACACGAACTCATCAGAAAATCCCAAACTGCTCCCTACATCTCACTCTCATAATGTTTCTGAATTTTTTTAGGCCCTTGATATTATAATTTCCTCACTGTGAAAATAAACAAATGAATGAAAATAGATTATAAAATTTACTTTAGCTGAGCATGGTGGTTCACATCCATAAGTCCAGCATGTTGGGAGGCTGAAGTGGGAGGAGACTTGAGGCCAGGAGTTCAAGAACAGCCTGAGCAACATAATGAGACCCTGTCTAAACACATGCACACACAATTTAAAAAATTAGCTGTGTATTAGGGTGCCCATATATAGTCCTAGATACTCAGGAGGCTGAGGTGGTAGGATTGCTTGAGCTCAAGAGTTTGAGGCTGCAGTGAGCCATGATTATGCCACTGCACTCCAGCCTGGGCAATCGAGTAAGACTCTGACTCTTAAAAAAATACTTTAAATTATATGAAATGGGAATAAAATATTATTTGCTAATTAATAAAACCTAGCAAGTTATTTTACAAATTATTAATGATTCTCTATTTAATTATAATTCTCAAATAAGAGGGTGGGAGGAAGAATTGGAAAAAAGGAGGAGGAAGAAAGTGGGAGGGAATTAAATGCCTTGCATACAGATATCACTATTCCTTATCCTTTCAAGACAGATTGAGTTATTTTTCCTAAATGATTTTCCAGAAAGGATATCTTAAATATCTTTAAAAATTTGTTGCAAAAGGAGATCTGATTTTTCTGAATGTAATTTCTCGTTAAAAAGCCAGTGAAATGTGTTTTAGGCCAAAGGAAAAGAAAATTGTTGTTGTTTCTACTATGTTGGTGGCACAACTCAGGAGACTGCATATAAATCTTTTCTTTAATGCAAAATTTTATTGCAAAGCTTTATGCCTAAAATCTAGACAATTACACTCCAGGATTTCTACTAATGAATACCACATGTTAGACTCAATAACTTCAGCTGCGGGGTGGAGAATACTGTGTTAAAGCTATTCAGAAAATAAATAGCTATCTAGGTCCATTTCAGCTGGAGTGAGTCAACTGTATTGAATGTGAGTGAAACATTAATTCTTTATAAGAACATGCCCAATTGGCAGACACTTTGACATGTAATATACATTAGTTCACCATTCTGCCCTCATGGAATCATTTTATCCTTTGCTCAAGTCTGCACTTATGTGCATGCCTATCTCCAATCTCCTGAATCTGTCTTTGGGGTATCACTTACATGTACTTACAAAACATACATTTTTAAGCAGACACATGAATGAGAATGGTTCTAGTTTTTTGAAAGTGTTAGTTTGTCATTATTTCTGTTTGTTCTGCAAATATCACATGGCTTCTTCCTCCCTCTGGGACCATGCCTGGGTTCACCTTCTCTGTCCTTGGGACTTTGATAACAATCCCTTCCTTCTTCTTTTCTAAAGTCTTATAAAAACAAAGAAAAGAGAATATTACATGTTTGTATTGGACACAGAAGCCACTTGGGGCTTGTTCTGGGGCTCCGGAATTAAAAAAAAAATCAAGAAATGAAAACGGAGAGCTGATCTTTCTCAGAGAGGGCCGCCATGCTATAGTGGTTATTCTCATGGGACAAAGTCTTGCTTTTGAAAGCCAACCTTGGGAAGCAGCAACAGGAAATGCAGAAAGGAATAAATCTGTCAGACTCATATTCCTTTCTGTTTTACAGTGGAGTTGTTTTTGTTTTCTTCTCCCTCCTCTTGGATGGAAGCCACATTTCCTTGTGACTGGTATGAATCCCTTAACCAGAAACAGTGTGTGGCTGAGGCGCGGAACAGAACGCAATGCTTTCCAGGTCCTGGCGGAGACACTTAACACTCTCTAACTGCAATGATGAGGGACCTTTCAGACTTTCATAATGTAGTTACCTCTTTATATAGCATTTCTATCATGGCTTTTTATCATGTTATTGTAAACAACTTTCATTTTGTTCAAGATTGGAAATACATACCAACATATGTATATGCACGCACATACAGACACACATGCAGAATAGCCTTTGTGCCTCCAGGGATCTCTTGAGGCTGCTCTGCTCAGGAGGGACAGGAGAGGTCAAGTGAAGGTCTAGTCCACCTCATTCTTATTCCCTCCCCTTCAGAACAATGCCAGAGGTTACTTGTTTTATTTGTTTATGCTTCTGTGTGACATTTTAAAGGATGGTAGATTCCAAGTCCTGTCTGCTTCCCTGTTTTAAAACCTCCATGCTACACCAAGCTTAGCAATAATTCAGGTAGCAGATCTCTGCCTTTCACAGAATGAGTCTTTGCTTCGTCGTTTCTCTCCTTTGTTAGGAGCCCTGTGGCCGTTTGAAATTTTGCTGAAACACAAATTTGAATTTCAAGTGCTGGGAGTCTGCTTGGGATCTAGTGAGAGAACCTACTTTAAAATACAGATTCTGTATCTCATCTTGGCTTTGTTTTTTATGATAACCTAGGCGGGTCTTGCTTTCAGGTCAGCAGTTGTTAATTTTTTTTCTATAAAGGTCCAGATAGTATTAATAAATATTTTAGACTTTGCAGGTCTTCTAGGAACTCTATTGAATATTCTTTTCTTCTGTTTTTTTTGCAACTTTTAAAAAATGTAAAAATTATTCTTTGGAGGGAAGGTTTTAAAGAATAGTCCAGTGGGGCTGTATTTGGCTCATGGTCATAGTTTGTCAGCTCTGTCTTAGGTAGTACTATCCTTACTTTAAGATGAATCATCATTGCTCAGAGAAGGGAAGTAATTAATCCAAGTAACACAGCTTCCAATGAGGCAAACCCTGGCTTGTTTGACACCAAGTTTATTTGTTTTCCACTATAACATATATTACAACCAATTTCTTTAAGGATTTCCTTCCATATTTCTCTGAAAAGTAGAGACATCAGGTTTTTTTTTTATTATCATTTTCCTTGAATCTATTACTACAAGAAACACATTCAAAAGAATGGACCCATTTCTCTTAAGCATGATGAAAAACTAATGTGAAGCAGAATATAGAACCTAGACACTATACTCCAATCTAAGCTTAGGAATTTTTACAGCCCACTCGTTCCCAGGGCATAAGATGAGGAAACAGAGGCTGTCTCCAGAACCTGCTTATTTGTTCTATTCTCTGTAAGTGAAGAGACATTATTGCACAGTAGTTCAAAGCCTGGCTGACCTGGGCTTGGTTCCTAGCTCTATATTAGGTAACAGTTGTGTGTCATTGGGCAAATTACTTAAATATCTACATGTTTTCCTATGTAAACTAGGATAAGAGTAGTATATGCTTCATATACTGTGGAGATGAAATAAGATGATGTATGAAAAGCACTTGGCAGTAAGTGCAAAAATGTCAGCCATTACTGCTACGGTGGTTGCCATTCCTTCCTTCTAACGAGTACACAGGTAGGCCTTGTAGGCTAGCGTGCTTCAGATAGGCTGTTTAGTTGCATTGTCTGCTTGACTTCCAGATATAGTTTCACTTTTTATTATGACTTTTTGTTATTGTTTTTGGATTTTCCTAACCTCTGTGTTCTGTAGTCTCAAGACCATAATGATTTCCTCTATGGCCAGTCCCAGTTCCTGTGCTTCCAGAAGGGAGGGGAATTCAAACAAGAATACACGAATTACACAACCTGAGAACATGTAGCCAGGCTGTGCTAGCCACCAGAGAATGGCATAACGGATACAGGAAGTAGGGAGATTGTTCTAGAAATAATATATGTGATGGATTGAAGCTGGGTGAAATTGTAAGGCTGGAACTGAGAGGCAGTTTTAACAATTTAGATTCTAGAGTAGGGTTTCTCCAGCTTGCCAAGTCATAAGCACCACCTGAGGCTCTTACTGAACGTACGGCTTCCTAGGCGGAGTGTGTAGACCTATTGAATAAAACTAGGAAGGAAAAGCCTGGAATCTCTAGTCTGAACAAGTTTCTCTGGTGATTGTTACGATTATGAGTTTTGGCAATACTGTACCAAAGCAAACGGTAATGTAATCAGACTGAGACACAAGGATGAAAACTGTACTCCCACTAACTTTTAGTTGTAACAGCTGCTACTTCAGTGGCCTTCAGGTGAAGCAGTTGCTAGGAGACCATTTTGGTGTCTGGAAGCTTTGGGATCCTGTACAAGGTATTTCTGCACTTCTGCACTTTGGGTAGACAGAATCTCTCTCTCTCTGTGTATTTGTAATACTGTGGTTTTAATTGGTTGCTTTTGTACATTAGAATCACCTGGGAAACTTAAAGAAAACTGATTCTTCAACTCCATTCCACACCAATTAAAGTGGAACCTTTTCAGTTAGATTCCTGACTTTTTTTTTTTTTTTTTTTTTGTAAGTTTCCTGGTCATTCCAATGTGTGGCCAGGACTGAAAATAACTGCACTCAGCACCTTGTGCATATTTCTTGTATTCTAGTTATTATTTTTGAAATAAACTGTATTAAGATATTTTACATGCAATCTGTTCTAGTTGTTTTATACTCCAATAATTGGTCAGGAGTTCAAAACATGTGCTCCTGGCTCACATTATCTTGGAGGTGGGTGTAACGGTGAGAATAATAGGTGCTTGTTCTTCCCTCCTTCTATTGTGATTATACAACCCAGGATTAGGAGAATGGCTTTCATTTTTCTTTTTTTTTTTTTTTAATTTTACTTTAGGTTCTGGGGTACATGTGCAGGTCATGCAGGGTTTTTGCATAGGTGCATACATAACCAGGTGATTTGCTGCCTGTATTCCCCCTTCATCTCTGTCTGGCATTTCTCCCCATGTTATCCCTCCCCACCCTCCCCACCTCCCACTGTCCCTCCCCTAGCCCCCATAACTGCCCCCAGTGTGTGATGTTTCTCTCCCTGAGTCCACGTGTTCTCATTGTTCAACACTTGCCTATGAGTGAAAACATGTGGTGTTTGATTTTCTGTCTTGTGTCAGTTTGCTGAGAATGATGGTTTCCAGATTCATCCAAGTCCCTACAAAGGACACGTACTGATCATTTTTTATGGTTATGTAGTATTCCATGGTATATATATGCCACATTTTTTTTGTCCAGTCTATCACTGATAGGCATTTGGGTTGGTTCCAGGTCTTTGCTATTGTACACAGGGCTGCAATGAACATACATGTGCATGTGTCTTTATAGTAGAACAAGTTATAGTTCAAGAATGGCTTTCAAAGTGTTTTCAAAACAGAAAAGCTCTCTCTTGAGAATCACTGGAAGTGAGATTCTGGCTATTCCTCCATCCTCTGGGTCCTCACAAGGCTGCTGAGGCACTGTAGGAGAACCTCAGGCATTGCAGGAGGAAGCCTTCAGACCTAGCCAGAATCTTCCTCTGTGAAGAGTAGAGTGCTGTAGGGCATAGCACACCCTGTATTTTGCCTACCAAGGGGATCCGACCAGGCCTCTGGGACAGTCCTTGAGTAATGAAGTACTGGTCATTGCTGTTCTGTGTTCTGCTGTCCTCTTCATGACCCAAGAAGCCATCTGGGGCATTCAGGTTTGTTAAGTAATGACTAAAGATGTCACATCAGTTAAACCATTAGGGCTTTTATGAAAAAATGGGCCCCCAAATGGTGATGTCACTTAAAAATAATATAACATTTGAAATATCTAGATGGCTGGAGACTATACATTTTCCTCATGATATATTGATTTTTTAAATCTTTAACCTTATCCATTGGGACTGATTTATTGATTTTCTAGGACACTGGGTACTTTGTATCAAAGAGTATAATTGTACTCAAAGGCTGGGTGGCACCTACAATCATGTCCCTTGGAAGGCTGGAAATATTAACACCAAATGTACATTAACTGAAGAAACAGAAGCCACTGGGTTAGTAAAACTAATGTCAAAGAGGTTAATACTGTCTCACCCAGCAGATTCACACACAGGCCTGTCTGCTTAATGGATCAGGGTTAGCAACTGTCACATTGAGAGAAAGCAGAAACAACATATATGTTTTAAGTTGAATGTTTTGGTCATAAAACTTATAGCTGAAGCAACTTTCTGTTAACTGTGATTAATAGTGTAGCTTCTCTTTGTCTTTTCTACCAAAATGGTCTCCATCATGAGTCAATGATTTTCTGTCACTAATTTTCTTTTACAATTATCTTGTTTTAGCTGTGAGTGGTAGTTACTTTAACAACCTTTATACTGCATGTTGTTGCGTACTTTCTGGTGTGATGAGGCAACTGATTTTGTTTACATTGATTTGGAAAAAGCTAAAACATGTCAAAATCGAGATATGAAAAACAGGTTACAGGTTTCAGATGTTGAATCGGGCAGTCGACCTTCTCTTGTTAACCCAGTGCAAAGTGTATTCTGTTTTCATTTTTAACTCTTTCTCACATTTTCTATATCCCCAATATTTTTGCAAATGGAAATTCAAAAGGTAGTAATTATTTCATAACAGAAGGTTTTCACGATAATCAGTCCCAACATGGCAATGTACTCTTTCCCTCCTTATCTCTGGCATACAGGCCTGCCTTTCCTTTACATTCAGTAAAAAGATTAAGAATGATTACAGCTGTGCTTTTGTGCTCAGTCTTATTTTAAACACTTTGCATATGGAGTTCTTAGTTTCTATAATGAATAATACTTTTAATACCTGAAAATGTTGCCTCCATTTGTCCCTTAAATCTTATTCCCTTTTAACCTTTAACTTCTAGTCTAGGCTAAACTATGAGGCTTACTTTTCCAGGTAAGAAAAATGTGATACTATACAGAGCGAAGAGGTAACAGTATATTTCCTCACTGTTTAAGGTGGAGTTGGGGAGGGTCGTGAAAGTTGGGCTTTTTGGAGAGAGATGGGATTTCTAAATCCCAAAGACCCAACTTTTGCAATCAAGCCTCAGGTCTAGTTGAAGAAAGTAGTCCTAAAGTCATGATTGACTCTAGTTGCTGAGAGCATAATGCCCCTGGAAGAACTGAAGACAATACCAGGAAGTGCAAGGTAGGGAGGAAGAGGAAGTAGAAAGCCTGTGCCTTTATATACGGTGGTCAGACGAGGAGAAGAGGGAAGGAAGGAAGGAGGTAGGGAAACAGTCAGATCCAAGCATGTCATGGCTTCCCTGAAAACATCCCAGGATGGTTGTGTGTGTGTGTGTGTGTGTATGTGTGTGAACACTACAGAGATCAAAGATAAAGGTCAAACACAGAGAGGTTTTTGTCTCTTTTTTCATTTGGTACTCCAAAATCAGAGCAGCCACCCCATGGTGAAATTCAGGGTGTAACTTGGTTAAACAGAGGAAGAGCCTGAGTTTGGCCCCTCCTTGGAGACTCCTTGACCTCCTTGACATGGGGCAGAAGGCATATTGACGTCTCTGCTTGTTCCATGGAAGCTGAGGAAGGCTGGGAACCTTAACCAAGGTCTTAGATGCAACAGGGGTAAAATTATGTTGAAATCAAAGGGTGCAGAAAGGACCATTTGGATTGGAATAAAAGCCCCATCTCAGGGGTAATGTTGAGCTAAGGAAAAATCTGGGGCTTATGTTGTGAAACCAGTAGGAAGGACCTCAAGACCCTGAGGAGATGGAGAGAGAATGGATGTGAGCTGTGGACGTCAGCAGGGTGAGTCTGACAAGGTGCATAATACACACCCTCCCTTTGAGGCCAGTGAGGACCTGGGGAACACCCCAAGGTCTCCAGGAAGGACCAAGTTTTCTTCCCCCATCTCAAGAGGCCACTTTGGGGAGGAGAAGAGGCAGGGAAGGAAATTCCGAAAAGACTGAGCTTTTACCTGAAAAGAGCTTTAGCAAACTAGAAACAGACTGCTTAATGGGTGGTATTTCTCAGCAGGTTTAAAGTTTTCCTCTGTCCACAAGGAGAATCCCTAGAGAAGAGAAAAATAAAGACACTGTATATTCTGTGCCTATCTTAGTGTAGTGTGACTAAATCGTGGCCTACTACAATTTTGTAATACAATAGAACAAGTGGAAGAAACCACCTTAGAAATTTGTTTCAAGGACAGATACAAGTCGATATTACTCAATATTGATGATTTAGATAGTCAAGAAAGGTTGTAACTTCTTCAGATGCTGTATTTGTGTCTTTCAGTTTATGTATTCATTTTAGAGATCATGATAGATGTTAAGACATTTTTGTGTCTTAACTTCTGCAAGTGTGCTACATCTTTGTCCCATGCCCAGAGAGGGGTATGTCATCAAGCATGGGAAACAGTGTTTCCACTGCAGTGACCACATTGTGGGGCCTCAAAGGAAAAAGTTCCTTTTGAACACACTTAATAAATGACTCTGTGAGGCAGGACATCAGGAGAGATCCCACATATGTAACAGCAGATGATAAATTCTGGTAATTTACATCCATAGGTCACTCTGAGGACATTTCTGATTTATGACTTCGAACTGAGAAAAATCTAACTCAATTCAGAATCTTAGTAAGGCAGAAGCGAAGTAGCGCTCATGTCTGCCATCTGGCGAAAGTGAGTGGTAAATACAACTGTGTTTTCAGGACTGAATGCAATTATCTTGTCACTTTGTAAATATTCTTCCTGATGCCTTCTGTCAATATTCTCAAATTTATAGAAAAACAACGATTTGAATTCTAAGTTCTATGATGTAAGAATTTCCCATGTGTATTTTATTTTGCAGTCGGACAGTTTTTTAAATTCATGTTTTAAATTCATGTTTACTAATACGCCCTTGAAAACAGGAGGGGCTGACATTTATAAAACAAGGAGCAGAAAAAAATAAGAATGATTTCCTCATGCTATTTTCCTCTTGACAATTCACTTCTCTTTTGATTGAAACATTGTGGGAGTAAATGAAGAAGCAAAATGAAAGAAACAGAAATATCTTTGGGAGGTGAGAATCAGGTTTGGGTGTACAGCACAACAGAATTCAGGCTCAGGTCTGGAAACCCCTGTTCTGGTTCTCCAGGGACCGAGGAGCTTCCCAGGATGTGGGATTTTTGGTGCTAAAACGGGGACAGTCTTGGGCAAGCCAAGATGAGCTGGCCATCCTAGGTCAGAGTCTCAAATAAGGTATGCTTATCAAACCATCTGGTTTCAAACTGAGAAGGCATGCGAACAGAGGATATATGCAGATATTTTCTGCTTTCTATTGTTACTTTTTCTGTGCTCACTCTCAGCAGATCTTTTCATAAAAGTATGAGAGAACCACTTTCTGAGACACTGGGAAGCTGGAGGCTGACTTACTATTTGGTGACATCTGGCGCTGACTCTACCTTTTTCTGCTGGATAAACATAGGACCTTGCTGAATTTGATTCAAGAACCAGTAGATCCTAATATTTGTTAAGCTTTTAAAAATAGAAATAAATGATTATTGTATAAGTTGTTTAAGAACAGTGATGTAAGTGTGAGTATAACACAACTGACACTTAGGAAGAATTTAACCATTTCTCAGGTCCAGCAGAACTCTGCTAGGGAAATGAGTTACCAGCCTGTGATTCCTGTTAGGGAAGCAAGGGGCCAGGAAAAGATAGAAGTTATGTTGCATCTGCCTTGTTCTTAGTAACCATTCTTGCTGCTGAATTTAAGTTTAGTGTCTTTGATTAAATAAAGCAAAAACATGCAGTTCATATATTTACAAATGTGTGTGTATGTCTCTCTCTGTGTGGTCTCTCTTTTCTTCTAACCCACTTGAATAAGCACTGTGATGAAAATTACAATCATTCAACTATTTTTGCTACCTAGATTTTTTTGTTTCCATCTTCTAGGTTTTTTTTTAAACCAAATAGAAAGATGTAAAATGAGAAGGAAAAGCCCCCTTTATACCCAGTCTAGCTCAGTTGAGATAACCTCTATAACAATTTCTTGTATAACCTTAACATTTAAAAAAAATTTTTACTCTAAGTAAAATTAAAAAATATACATGCAGAACATGTAGGTTTGTTACATAGGTATACATGTGCCATAGTGGTTTGCTGTACCTATCAACTCATGATCTAGGTTTTAAGCCCCACATGCATTAAGTATTTGTCGTAATACTCTTCCTCCCCTAACTCCCCAACCCCTTGACAGGCCCTAGTAGGTGATGTTCCCCTCCCTGTGTTCATGTATTTTCATTGTTCAATTCCCACTTATGAGTGAGAACATGCAGTGTTTGGTTTTCTGTTCCTGTGTTAGTTTCCCGAGAATGATGATTTCCAACTTCATCCATGTCCTAGCAGAGGACATGAACTCATTCCTTTTTATGGCTGCATAGTATTATTCCATGGTGTATATGTGCCACATTTTCTTTATCCAGTCTATCACTGATGGGCATTTGAGTTGGTTCCAAGTCTTTGCTATTGTGAACAGTGCTGCAATAAACACCTGTGTGCATGTGTCTTTATAGTAGAATGACTTATAATCCTTTGTGTATATACCCAGTAATGGGATTGCTGGGTCAAATGGTATTTCTTGTTCTAGATCCTTGAGAAATTGCAATACTGTCATCCACAACGGTTGAACTATTATAAACTCCCACCAACAGTGTAAAAGCATTCCTATTTCTCCACATCCTCACCAGCATCTGTTGTTTCCTGACTTTTTAATCATTGTATTCTAACTGGCATGATTTTGATTTGCACTTCTTTAATGACCAGTGATAATAAGCTTTTTTTTTTTCATATGTTTGTTGGCTACATAAATGTCTTCTTTTGAGAAGTATCTGTTCATATATTTCACCCACTTTTTGATGGAATTGTTTGTTTTTTCCTTGTAAATTTGTTTAAGTTTCTTGTAGACTTTGGATATTAGACCTTTGACAGATGGATAGATTGCAAAATTTTTTTCCCATTCTGTAGGTTGCCTGTTAACTCTGATGATAGTTTCTTTTGCTGTGCCAAAGCTCTTTAGTTTAATTAGATCTCAGTTGTCAGTTTCAGCTTTTTTTTTTTCCATTGCTTTTGGTGTTTTAGTGTTTGCCCATGACTATGTCCTGAATGGTATTGCCTAGGGTTTCTTTTAGGGTTTTTATGTTTTTAGGTTTTACATTTAAGTCTTTAATCTATCTTGAGTTAATTTTTGTATAAAGTGTAAGGAAGGGGTCCAGTTTCTGTTTTCTGTATATGGCTAGCCATTTTTCCCAGCACCACTTATTAAATGGGGAATCTTTTCCTCATTGCTTGTTTTTGTCAGGTTTGTCGAAGATCAGATGGTTGTAGATGTGTGGTGTTACCCTTGACATTTTGATGCATATAAAAGCAGGTGTTTTAAAAAACACACTATGCAAACTATTTTCAACATGTTTAAGTGTATTTTGAGTATCTTTATAAATATATTTTTATTGTTTTTAAAGGCTACATTGTATTCCACTGTGTGAGTACTGACTACTTTTAAATCAGTCTCCTACTGATACACTTTAAGATTGTTTCCAACATTTTTTACTTACAAATAAAACTGCAACAAGTGGCAGTGTACACAGATCATTTAATACACGCATGAAAATATTTGTAAGATAAATACCTGGAAATGAAATTGCCAGGTCAAAACACACATGCATTTATAATTTTGAAAGATACTGGCAAACACTTTCCACAGAGATTGTATATATTTATACTGTCATCAGCAATGTCTGATGAGGACTGTTTCCTGTACCTACACCCACACAGTTAAATTTCTTTGTAATCGCATAGGTGAAAAATAGTATTCTAGTGTAATTTTTAAAAAATCAACTTTATTGAGGTAGGTTATACATATAATCTGAAGGGTCTTCAAAAAGTTCATGGAAAATGCATACTATGAAAAATCTATGCATGGATTTCAGAATTTTTGCATCAAAATAACATTGTACTCAAATGTTAAAACCTGTCTGAACAGGATCTAGTTTGAAGTACTATAAGATATTGTTTGAAAACAGCCCCTATCACAGCAGCATTAATTCTGCTAAAATTGAAGCAAAAATAAACTTCAAATTTACGGTGAAGCTTGGGTAGAAGAATGGCAAAATCATTAATGCTTTATAAAAAATTTATGGGAACAATGTCCCCAAATAATTCAGCAGTTTATAAATGAATAACTCATTTTAAGAAAGGATGGGACAATATTGAAGATGAAGCCCGCAGCAACAGACCATCCCCATCAATTTGTGTGGAAGAAATTCATCCTGTTTGTGCCGTAATTGAAGAGGATGGACAACAGCAGAAACAATAGGCAACACCATAGACATCTCAACTAGTTCATCTTACACACTTCTAACCTAGAATTTAAAGTTGAGGGGTGTCAAAACTATTGCATTCAGGTCAGCTGCAGGCAAAAACAGAGCTTTCAATGGAAATTTTAAACAAGTGGGATCAAGATACTGAAGGATTTCCTCAAAGAATTGTGACAAAGATGAAATATGGTTTTACCAGTACAATCCTGAAGACAAAGCACAATCAAAACAATGGCTACAAAGAGATGGAATTATCTAGTCAAAGCAAAAGCAGACCAGCCAAGAGCAAGGGTCATGGCAACTGCTTCTTTCTTTTCCTTCTTTCCTTCCTTCCTCCCCTCTTTTTCTTTCTTTCTTTCTTTCTTTCTTTCTTTCTTTCTTTCTTTCTTTCTTTCTTTCTTTCTTTCTTTCTTCTTTCTCTTTCTCTTTCTTTCTTTCTTTCTTTTTTTTTCTTTCTTTCTTTCAGGTGTTTTGCTTGTTGAATTTCTGGAGGGCCAAATAACAATAACATCTTCTTATTATGAAAGTGTTTTGAAAAAGTTAGGCAAAGCTTTAGCAGAAAAACACCCAGGAAAGCTTCACCAGGGAGTCTTTCTCCACCACAACAATGTTCCTGCTCATTCTTCTTATCAGACAAGGGCAATTTTGCAAGAGTTTTGATGGGACATCATTAGGCATCTGCCTTCCATCTTGATTTGGCTCCTTCATATTTCTTTTTGTTTTCTAATTAAAAAAAAATCTTTAAAACGTATCAATTTTTCTACAGCTAATAACAGGAAAAAAAACACTGTATTGACATGATTAAATTCCCAGCACCCTCAATTCTTTAGAGATGGACTAAATGGCTGCTATCATCACTTACAAAGGTATCTTGAACTTGATAGAACTTATGTTGATAAATAAAGTTTATATTTTTATTTGTCTTTTAATTTAATTTTACATGAACTTTTTGAAGTTCCTCATACAATATACTCATTTTACTTGCACATTTTGAAGAGTTCTGAAAAATTTATATCCCTGTGTAACCATCAGCATGACCAAAATATGGAATCTTTATAACACTCAAAAGGTTCCTTTCTGATTTATTGTGGTCAACCCTTCTCACTCCATCCTAGGCAACAATTAATCTGCGTTCAGACACTATAACTAGGTTTATGTTTTTTAGAGTTTCATATAAATGGAATAATACTTTATGTACTCTTTCGTGTCTGGCTTCCTTCACACAGCATAGAAAACTTATAAGATTCATGCATATCGTTGCATCAGTACTTTATTACTTTTCATTGCAGAATAGTATTCCATTGTAAGAATATGGTTATCCATTCACCTACCACCAAACATTTTGTTTGTTTGCAGTTTTTGGCAAGGATAAAGAAAGCTTCTATGAACATTCATGTCAAAGTCTTTGCAGACACATGTTTTCATTTGTCTTGGAGCAGAATTGCCAAGTTATATATATTTTGCTTTATAAGAAACTGAAAAACTCTTTTCCTACTTGGTGTACTACTTCTACTAGCAGTGTAGGAGAGTTCTAGTTCTCTACATCCTTGCCCAAACTTGTTATTGTTAATATTTTTAGTTTTAGTAATCCTAGGGATGTGCAGTGGTATTTCATTGCATGTCACTGGTAAGTAATGATGTTGAGTACCTTGTCATGTGTTTACTGGTTATTCATCTATCTACTAGCATACGGTATCTGTCTGTATCTTGTCCTGGGTTGTTTGTTTTCTTATTTGTTATAGGAGTTATTGTCCATATATCCTGTATATAAGTCCTTTGTCAGATATATGTTGGTAAAATTTTTCATGACCTTATGATAGGCAGACTTCTCAGATAGAACATAAAAAAATGTGAACCATAAAAGAAAAAAATGGAAAATTATGCTTCATCACAATTTTAAAAATTCCTTTGTCAAAATATATTCTTTAAAAAATGAAGAGACAAGCCACAAATTGGGGGATGATATACATAAAATGTGTATCTGAAAAAGAACCCAGCAATTCTGCTCTAGGTTAAGTGAAAACGTGTCCACAAAACATTTTATATGAATGTTTATAGAAATTTCTTCTTTATTGACATACAACAGTTTTGGAAGACTCAAGAAAATACTGAGTCTTCCAATCTATGAACTTGTCATCTATCCATTTATTTAGGTCTTCTTTGTATTCTTTCAGCAGTGGTTTTATAGTTTCATTTTACAGGTCTTGCACATATGTGTTTAATTTAACTCTGTCATATTTTTATGATATATAAGGTATTTTTTGGTCATTGTCATTTAATAGTATATAGAAATACAATTTATTTTTATTTTTGTAAACTATGACACTGCTAAAATAACTTATAAGCCTGATAAGTATTAGGATTTTCTACTTACGTATTAGGATTTTCTACATACATAATTTACTTCTTCCTTTCCAACTGGTATGCCTTTTATTTTTCTATTTTTCTTGACTTATTTCAATAAACAGGACTTCCACTACAATGTTGAATAGAAGTGGTGAGAGTGGACATCCTCACCATATTCCTGATCTTAGGGAAAACTGTTGTCTTTCATGGTAAATATGTTAGCCATGGATTTTTATAGTTCTTTTTTAACCTGAGTTATGAAATTTCCCATTTATTGCTAGTTTGATAAGTTTGTTTTTTCAAAAATAAAGAATGGGTATTATATTTGTGCAAATGCTTTCTCTCCATCCAATAAAGTGGAGATTCTTATAATGATTACCATGATGATTCTTATTTATTCTATTAATAGCTAATTATGTTGATAGATTTTTGAAGGTTAAATTGATCTTCTAACCTTGGGATAAATTCTATTTTATTACAGTATGTTATTTTTTACATATATCATTGGATCTTATTTGCTAATATTTTGCTAAGAATTGCATCCATGTTCATGAGGGATATTAGTTTATGTACTTATTTGCAAAATGTTAGTCTAATTTTGGTATCGGGGTAATGCTGTCTTATAAAATGCATTTGGAAATGTTCCCTCTTACTCTATATTCTGAAAAAGTTCAATAGACTTAATCAGTGAAGGAATCTAGGTCTGAAGGTTTCTTTGTAAGAAATTATTTATTTATTTATTTATTTATTTATTGTACTTTAAGTTCTGGGGTACATGTGCAGATCTTGCAGGATTGTTGCATAGGTACACACATGCCATGGTGGTTTGCCGTCTCTATCCCCTAGTCACCTACATCAGGCATTTCTCCCAATGTTATCCCTCCCCAACCTCCCCACCACCCACTGTCTCAATCCTATTCTCCCACTCATCAACAGACCCCAGCGTGTGATGTTCCCCTCCCTGTGTCCGTGTGTTCTCATTGTTCAACACCCGCCTATAAGTGAGAACATGCAGTGTTTGGCTTTCTGTTCTTGTGTCAGTTTGCTGAGAATGATGGTTTCCAGATTAATCCATGTCCCCACAAAGGACATAAACTCATCCTTTTTTATGGCTGCAAAGTATTCTATGGTGTATATATGCCACATTTTCTTTGTCCAGTCTATCACTGATGGGCATTTAGGTTGGTTCCAGGTCTTTGCTCTTGTAAACAGTGCTGCAATGAACATACATGTGCATGTGTCTTTATAATAGAAAAATTTATAATCCTTTGGGTATATACCCAGTAATGGGATTGCTGGGTCAAGTGGAATTTCTATTTCTAGATCCATGAGGAATCACCACATTGTCTTCTACAATGATTGAACTAATTTACACTCCCACCAGCAGTGTAAAAGTGTTCCTATTTCTCCACATCCTCTCCAGCATCTGTTGTCTCCAGATTTTTTAATGATTGCCGTTCTAATTGGTGTGTGATGGTATCTCAATGCGGTTTTGATTTGCATTTCTCTAATGAACAGTAATGATGAGCATTTTTTCATAAGTTTGTTGGCCTCATAAATGTCTTCTTTTGAAAAGTGGAATATATATTTATCATATATTTTGCCCACTTTTGAATGGGTTTGTTTTTTTCTTGTAAATATGCTTTAGTTCTTTGTAGATTTTGAATATTAGCCCTTTGTCAGATGGGTAGATTGCAAAAATTTTTTTCCCATTCTGTTGGTTGCCAGTTCACTTTGATGATTGTTTCTTTTGCTGGGAAAATTCTTAGGTTTAATTAGATCCCATTTGTCTATTTTGGCTTTTGTTGCCAATGCTTTTGGTGTTTTAGTCATGAAGTCCTTGCCTATGCCTATGTCCTGAATGGTTTTGCCTTGGTTTTCTTCTAGGGTTTTTATGGTGTTAGGTCTTATGTTTAAATCTTTAATCCATCTGGAGTTAATTTTAGTGTAAGGTGTCAGGAAGGGGTCCAGTTTCTGCTTTCTGCACATGGCTAGTTTTCCAAACACCATTTATTAAACAGGGAATCCTTTCCCCAGTGCTTGTTTTTATCAGGTTTGTCAAAGATCAGATGGTTGTAGATGTGTGGCATTACTTCTGAGGCCTCTGCTCTGTTCTATTGGTCTATATCTCTGTTTTGGTACCAGTACCATGCTGTTTTGATTACTGTAGCCTTGTAATATAGTTTGAAGTCAGGTAGCATGATGCCTCCAGCTTTGTTCTTTTTGCTTAGGATTGTCTTGGCTATGCAGGCTCTCTCCTGGTTCCATATGAAGTTTAAAGTGTTTTTTTCCAGTTCTGTGAAGAAGATCAATGGTA